>LPNX010268681.1:0-61539 GCA_001517045.1 Pseudotsuga menziesii | reverse complement strand
CTGGCCCAATTGAAGACTGTTCCTTGGGTTGCTACATGAAACATAATGGGTATCCATTCAAATTTGAAGAGTCTGCCATGAGCTCTCCCGAAGATCCTATTAAACATCAAGGCTATAAATCTGTAAGGAGCCCTCAAGCTCGCTGTATCATACTCACTGTTCTGTCTATGTCGGTACAGCTTTCCCGGCAAGAGCATTCTCTTAAGGGTTTCCACTAGGTCCATTCTGATGTTATCCAGCCAAGCATCAGATAGAAAGATTTGAGGTTCTGGCAAGTGATAGGCCAACGCCACATATCCTGGGCTGAATGCAGCATAGCCCTGGCCTTCAACATTTCCTATGATCATTGAGCTTGTGTTTGCATGGGGCAGAATCCATCCAATTACCTCAGAGCATGGGAACAGCTTTGGTTTGGTAGCAACCTTCATGATGGCAGATTTCTCTATGTTGGCGTAAATGGGTTCTTCTTCGAGACCCATGTCGGGAACCTCCCTGCGGGAAATCAATCTATATATGTCATCCCATTTGTATTAAGGCTCAACACCAGAAACACACTGAGTATCTTCATATATGTATTCAGCCTTTGTTTCAGCTTCTGCTTGTGGTACTTCTTCCACCACTGGGGCCTTTTTCTTTTGTCTTTTGGACATTGTAAGTTCCTCCTGCCATGTATAACATTGTGACATTAAGCAATTCGAGATGCATATATTTACATGACAGAGTGCAGCACTTTATTCTATCTATGTATATCATGGCAGCAACTAGTTGATGGAACTAAGATACAAGTTTGCATAACCGGACTGAAATGACTAATAGGCTTAATATGCACATGTCTATAAGATGTAACATTACGGCACGACATTAAACCATTTCACAACCATCTTTTAATAAAATTACATCCATATGCAAAGTGCCATTTTCATATGTTTCATGTGGTAGCAAGCTGAGAAACAAATGCATACATGCATAACCCAAACATGCCCTGACTATCAGAACTACTGGACTAGTGCGCAGTATTCCATGACCCTATCTATACCTAGCATGAAGCAAACTCAGTCCTGTGTAATAAAGCTGCATAATACTAACTTTATCAACCATATTTGAGCCAATACTAAATCTACACTACTATGCAATATGTCGTTTCTCCCATGAAAACAATTCATAAAGCAACTGCATGTTCATCAAATGCACGGTGCGGCATTCAGCTATTGTTCTATTGCATAGCAAACATAGAGAAGGGTTGAGTGCATAGAGCTCGTGTTAGTCGCCGGTGTTTCCGGCATCAAACAAAGCCTTAGCAGGGATAACATCGACAATGACTTATGCTGCTTGCGAAAGATAATTACATTAACTCAACTATATGCTGCGGGTATTACTGTCATTTTACTGAGAATGGCGCTCCGACTAGGGCAACAATCCATGAGATCCCCGTTGAACGAAATAAAATAACTCCTATCCCTTTAAACCAGCTAGGGTTTCAGGTGACTGAGCAGAAAAGGGTCGCGCGAGTTTGCAAGGGAAACTATATGCGACGGCAATGATACATACGCCCACGCGCTCATGGCTACCAATTATAAACCGCAGCGGATCCCTTCTGACCGGCTAGGTGCCAAAATACGATATACAGAACAGAGCAGCAAAACAAAAATTCGAGGATGCGGGTAAAGTGGAGGTTACAACCGCGAAGAGAAACCACAGGTATTGCAGAAAACGCCTATACAATCCCCCCTTTCTGACACAATCATCACTATCCGGGGAAGCTTGGTGCAGACGGCGTAACGGCCGTCTGCACCAAACGCCCATTTCTATACGCGGGGTTTACAAGCAAGGCCGCGACCTAAATAATTTCTCCGTGAGTTAAAAAAAAACCCCTGCTGACAATCAAAAATAACCCTCCCCTTACTTATATAGGCTTGGAACCGGCAAACCGCTAGGTGAAAACTACCGCAACCACAAATGTCCATATAAACTTTACCGAATGCTTCAAAGGAACAGGAGATGATGCAAAGAACCTACCGGACACGGGCGCGCAGCCGACGTGGAGAAAACCGCCGAGCACGGTGAAGACACCTGGACCGAAAGTACTGCAACGACGAAACGGGCGAGCGCGACAGATAACGGCAGAGCGCACTAATCGACAATGATGAAATGATAAACAAACCCCATGACCCGTTCATATATATACAAAAATACGCACGTGCGACATAACATATCGGACGGGGGGGTCGTTCTAAGTCGGACGGTGAGAATGAGGAACCATCCGCAACGGCGGAAGGCCATAACGTCGATCCATCCGCAATGGTGGGCGAGACGGGAGAACTCCACAATCGGACGTCGGAGGAAACTTGAATCGGAAGTCGAGAGCTTGAAGCTTTCCGCAACGGCGGAAGATAAAATCCTAAAAGTCTTCACTCCGGTTACACGCGTCGGACGTCGGAAGGATCTCAAGTCGGAGGACGAAAGTCCAAATCCCTCCGCAACGGGGACAATTAACGCGGTAAAAGGTTTCGACTTAAAACTTGAAACCAGTCGAAAACACATAAGTCGAAAGAAAAACCGGAAGTCATAATCAAAAGCCCATCCGCAACGGCGGGATAAAAGATCAAAGGGGCGTCCAATGCCCAACAAAAAACGCCCGCCGCGAAAAACAAACGGGTCGGCAATCGGAAGGTTTCGTCTTCTCAAAAACCCAAACTTATCCGCAACTGCAGAGGGCCATAGATTAGATTCACCCGCAACGGTGGAAAATTAAAACCAAATAACCTCCGATTCCAGCAAGCTTCAAATACGTTCAACGGCAACAATCCAGCAGGTTTCCAAAGGCTTTCCAAATGCATCAATTAAATCAAATAGTGGAGCAACCCAGGTATCAAAAACAAATGCTCTGAGAGATCAATGAAACAAAATAGGGAGGAAAATCAAGCTAATCCAAAACAAAAGGGGGATCCTAAAATTTTTTAGAATTTTGGGAAATTGTCGCAGCTGCAACACCACTTGGAAGTCACAACTGACTTCCCCTCTAGTCGTGGAACAATCTCCCACACATCATTCTTCATAAAGGAATTAAACTCTTCCATCATGGCATCTCTCCAAACTTGATGTTTGGTGGCCTCCTCAAAAGTAGAAAGCCCAAACTCACGCAAACTGGTCACCACAGACATATAGCTGGAAAACCTCTCTAGTGCCCTGCTCTCTCTGACCTCCCTCCTAAGTGGTTCCATAGGCTCCTCAACTTCCTTCACAAGCTCCTTAAGCCAACTTGGCTTTCTCTTCTTGGAAGTAGCTTCCTGTGGCAGACCCTCCTCCTAAACCTCCTCATCTGACCGACCATCTCCCTGAAGAAGAACCTGTGGTCTGAGATCCTGTGCCTGGTGAACCCGAACCTGAACCAAGTGATCTCGAATCACATGAAGGTGCACCCTGTGTACCTGTAATTCGAGAACCTGTCCTTGTACCAGAAGTCCCTGTAGACTGAACCCCTGAAATTGATGAACCTGTGACCCAATCACTCTTGAGACATGTGAACCTATACTCTGAGATGTTGTCACCTGTGGAGTAGAAACCTGTTGCTCCTCCATCTCAGACTCTCGAGATCTCCTAAAGGCCTGCTCCTCAAATCTCACTTTCCTCCCCACTACAACTCTCCTCTGTGCAGGAAGGTATATGCGAAAGGCCTTTGAGACCTCATCATAACCAACAAAGATGCCTTTGTCTATAGTAGCCTCCATCTTTGCCATCTTCTCAAAAGGGACATGTGAGTATGTACGGATCCGAAAATGCGGAAGTGGCCTATCTCAGACTTCTTCTCAGTGAACATCTCCTCAGGAGTTTTACTCCCCAATGCACGGTGAGGGCTTTTGTTCTGAACAAAAACAGCAGTACTACAGGCCTCAGCCCATAAGAAAGAAAGGAAGACTCTAGTCATGCAGCATAACTCTCGCTGCTCCCACTATCACACAGTTCTTCCTTTCTGCAACTCCATTTTGCTGTGGAGTGTAAGGAATAGTCAAATGCCTCCTGATCCCCTCCTGTCTAAAAAACTCATCAAATGCCTTGGAGGTATACTCACCCCCATTATCCGATCTAAGTACCTTAATCTTCTTTCCTGTCTGGTTCTCCACAAGAGCTTTGAACTCTTGTAACCGAAGCAAGACTTCCTCTGATTTCTTGCTCCTAAGGAAATAGATCCAGGTTTTCCTAGAGTAATCATCAATGAAAGTAATGTAGTACTCAAAACCTGTCAATGAGGCAGATGACATAGGACCACACACATCTAAATGAATCAAATCAAGCACTCCCTCTGATCTGGTGTCACTGCTTGGAAAAGCAGTCTTGGTGTACTTTCCCAAAGCACAACCCACTCTGCTCTGTGCTGAAATCTGGCAAACATGTTGTCATGTCTCTCAGCATCCTCAAAGCTGAATGATGAAGGTGGGCCATCCTCCTGTGCCACAACTCGCACAAATCACTGCTGCTGCTAGTATGTTCCAGTGCATGGTGAGGCTGGAAGAGAAGCTTGTACAGTTTTCCACATCTAACTCCGATGACATATGAAGCAGATGGTCTTGCTTCCTTGGGAAAGACATGAACTTTCCCATCAAGAACATATACTCCAAAACCTTTGTCCTCAATAGTGGAAAGTTGAAACTGACACAAGATTCTTCTTCAGCCTAGGGACGTACAAGACATCCCTCAGTGTCATGGGCTCCATGGACTCCCTCTCAAAATTGACAGTCTTGCGCCCAACTGGTCTCACCACTGTATCATCTCCCAACACCACCTCGAGATCCAAGCCTGTCTTAGTCATCTCAGTGAACACATCACAAACACCTGTCATATGACTCGAAGCTCCACTATCAATGTACCATGTGGAGGAAGTAGTGGAAGCACTAAGTGAATGCCCAACGATCATAGAATGCTAAGTCTGGTCGTCAAAATCACTGCTAGTGATGGATGATGCTCTCTCTCTACAACCACCAGCAAAGAGAGAAAACTCTCTCTCAAATCTCGCAGCATACTCATCGATCTTTGCTGATGTTGTTGTCTGTTGTTTCTTCTTCTTCTTGTTTGGAAACTTCCCAGCATAGTGCCCAAACTTCTGACAAGCAAAGCATTTCACTTTGCTCATATCTTTCTTCTGCTCACCTATATGTTGCTTGGCCCCACCCTTAGGACCCTTCTTGGACTTCTTCTTCCCCTTTGCTGCTAAGGCCACATTCTCCTCATCCTCCTTGCTATGAGATGTACTCCCCTGTACATATCCTCTACATGTCTCCTCCTGTATGAAATCGTCCCAAAGACAATCCCATGTAGGCATGTGCTCACGAGCAACAACAAACTCAACAAAAACTGACCATGGCTTTGTCACGCCATTCAATGTTCTGCGAACCAACTCTGCATCCAACACCCTCTCCCCCACCGCTCCAAGCTCATCTCGAACCTATGTAATCCTGGTGAAATAAGCAACCATGTTCTCCCCCTTATTCATGCGTGTACCCTTCAGCTTCTCCCTCAACACCATCTTCCTATTCTCATTGGAACTCTAGTATAGGTTGGTCAAAGCAGTCCACATCTGATGTGCATAATCTTTCCCAAATATATGCGGTATCACATGGTCTTTTATGGCATCCAATATGATTCATTTTGCTTTTATGTCTTTCTTGTCAAAAGCAGCCTTATGTGTAGCATCAGTAGGAACAGTGACCGGATTGGCAGCAGTACTATTGACTATATCCCATACTTCATTTTCTTGCAGTATTAAAACTATTCTAGCCTTCCATGTGCTAAAATTAACTGCCCAATTCAGTGTATCTTCTATTCTAAGACCTGTAGCCATCACTGAAAATAAGTCCAAGGACCTGTTTCTTCTCGAAACCATGTTTTCCCTTATTTTTCCAAGTCTGAAATTTATTTTTGAGTGTAACTTTCAGCCTTCTTTAGTGCTCTGATACCATGAAAGTTTTCTCTACCCCAACCCAGTTTCAGTTTCAGTGTGTAGCATATGGTTTAATGCCCAACCCCATCATGCATGTACATTTAAAATTAAAATTTTCAATGAAAAACTTGAAACACATGAGATATTTTTCTACTTTTTAAACTCAGAAATTTTAATGACAAACAAACATTTTCAAACTCAGAAAATTATTTCAGCCACACATGAAAAGTAAAGACTCTGAATTTTTTTCCAAATGGCCTAGGAAAAATCTCGAAGGGACAACCTGTTCTTCAGAGAGAGATTTTATCCTTTTTAGCCAAATTAAACAAATTTACAGGAGTACTTATCTTAACCAAAACGACTTGGTAAATGTGCCAAACAATCACCGAATAGCCTGCTGAAAATTTTTCAGAATTCTTCTTCTCGAAATTCGTGTTGTACGGAACTGTACGTAATTACTGTACGGATTGTTGTACGGACTGTACTTTTAAAAAAAATTCAAAAAAAATATTACGTACTGTTTCAAAAAAAAATTCTCGAAAAATGTGTTGTGCAGACTGCCTGTAATCTACCTCAATTTCAGTGCCCAACCTCCTCGATTTCTATGTTGTTCGCTGCCTTGAAATCTGTTGTACAATCTCCTTGGAAAATGTGCCCAATCTCTATTTTTCTCTCTTTGGAAAGTGTGCCAGAAATTTAATGTTCTCCCTCTCTGTCTCTAGTATGAAATCTCTTCAAACCCTTGCCATCTTCTTCTTGCTCTCTCCTCTCCAAAAATCTCTCCTGTGAAAGTGAACAATAAATTAGATTTGTCATTCCCAAGATCTTTTTGTTTGAGTAACTTCCATCTCCAAATCAATGGCTTATAGATTAAAAGCCAACTAAATGAGATATAGTGCCCATCTCATTTTCTCATTAAAAGCATTTTTTAAATATTAAATGAGGATTTAATGCACACCCACCTTTTAATCTCATAAAGTTACTTTTAATTTTTAAATGATTTTAATAACTCAAACACTCATTAAAATGTCACTTCATTAAAAAAGTCATTCTCACATTTTAAAAAGGCTAGGAGACCACTTTTTAAGGTGTCTTTGTCCACCCCAAGGCACAAATGAGTGAACAAACACTTCCTAGGTAACTTTTCAACATAAATAAGATATACCAAGGAAAACCTCTACCTACCCGGCAACAACGACAAAAAAGTTATCACAAATCTTGTAGTTTCCCCTTTTAAGATGATCATATCCAAGATGGTAGAAGGAAGGCAACCAAAATTGTGAACTACGAGTATCCTAACCCCCAAATATGGATCGGTTGTCACTCCAGTTAAGATAGTCTTCACTTTATGCCACTGATAATCTGAGTGACAAAGGGGGAGACCCTGACTAAGACCAAATACCAAATCAAACTAAAGCAATAGAATACGTAAGGTAATTGGTGGATGCAAACCTTAGATCCAAGGTTGATATCCATCGATATAACTATTTTGGGTTGTTATGGTTTCAACAGTGGACAAGTGGCCCAAAATACTTAAGTTCAGTGACTGTATAATTATTATGAGGATCTAGGTGATAAGTGCTAGCACAAATGATCAATGTCACTACCTTGTAGGGATTGATGGTGGAGAGTAAGAGTACGACCAGAGTGATGAATTGAGGTGCAATTCAAGTAAGCTAACACTTGATTAAGATGGCTTGGAGATGGATTTGACAGTATCCTGCTGAAAATTTTTCAGAATTCTTCTCGAAATTCGTGTTGTACGGAACTGTACGTAATTACTGTACGGATTGTTGTACGGACTGTACGGATCCGTAGGGTGCAGACTGTACTTTTTAAAAAATTTCAAAAAAAATATTACGCACTGTTTCAAAAAAAAATTCTCGAAAAATGTGTTGTGCAGACTGCCTGTAATCTGCCTCAATTTCAGTGCCCAACCTCCTCGATTTCTATTTTGTACGCTGCCTTGAAATCTGTTGTACAATCTCCTTGGAAAATGTGCCCAGTCTCTATTTTTCTCTCTTTGGAAAGTGTGCCAGAAATTTAATGTTCTCCCTCTCTGTCTCTAGTATGAAATCTCTTCAAACCCTTGCCATCTTCTTCTTGCTCTCTCCTCTCCAAAAACCTCTCCTGTGAAAGTGAACAATAAATTGGATTTGACATTCCCAAGATCTTTTTGTTTGAGTAACTTCCATCTCCAAATCAATGGCTTAAGATTAAAAGCCAACTAAATAAGATATAGTGCCCATCTCATTTTCTCATTAAAAGCATCTTTTAAATATTAAATGAAAATTTAATGCACACCCACCTTTTAATCTCATAAAGTCACTTTTAATTTTTAAATGATTTTAATAACTCAAACACTCATTAAAATGTCACTTCATTAAAAAAGTCATTCTCACATTTTAAAAAGGCTAGGAGACCACTTTTTAAAGTGTCTTTGTCCACCCCAAGGCACAAAGGAGTGAACAAACACTTCCTAGGTAACTTTTCAACATAAATAAGATATACCAAGGAAAGCCTCTACCTACCCGGCAACAGCGACAAAAAAGTTATCACAAATCTTGTAGTTGCCCCTTTTAAGATGATCATATCCAAGGTGGTAGAAGGAAGGCAACCAAAATTGTGAACTACGAGTATCCTAACCCCCAGATATGGATCAGTTGTCACTCCAGTTAAGATACTCTTCACTTTATGCCACTGATAATCTGAGTGACAAAGGGGGAGACCCTGACTAAGACCAAATACCAAATCAAACTAAAGCAATAGAATACGTAAGGTAATTGGTGGATGCAAACCTTAGATCCAAGGTTGATATCCATCGATATAACTATTTTGGGTTGTTATGGTTTCAACAGTGGACAAGTGGCCCAAAATACTTAAGTTCAGTGACTGTATAATTATTATGAGGATCTAGGTGATAAGTGCTAGCACAAATGATCAATGTCACTACCCTGTAGGGATTGATGGTGGAGAGTAAGAGTACGACCAGAGTGATGAATTGAGGTGCAATTCAAGTAAGCTAACACTTGATTAAGATGGCTTGGAGATGGATTTGACAGTATCTACAAGGATGAGCCAAAAGATGGATCATAAAGCAAGAAAATTAGCTGAAAACCCTAGGAGGGTGATTTCCTAAGGATCAGTGCTTTAACCATAGGGAAAATGGAGTCCCTAACGATGACGTCTTGGAAAACCCTTTTAGTTCTAGGGGAGGGAGAAATAACCCAGACAGGTTTCGCCTTAAATCCCAACAAAATGACCCAGAGAATTTTTAGAAGGTTTTAGTTAGGGTTTCAATTATTCATCGAGTGTGTTACAACTTACTTTATACATGTACCCAGCGCACCTTTAGGAGTATCACAGGGAGAGAGAGCCTATTTGTTTGACTAGGAGGGTTGTTATTAAGCAATGGTGGTCATGGTTGGACGCTTTGGTCCTCTTTTAGGGGTACTATGGCTTAATGGCACTGTTGATTGCCCTTTATTGGGGTTTTTAACCTCGAAGTTGGTATCTGGGGCCCCTAAGGATTGACTACTGGGTCACATGGCTCCATATCCTGTTTACGAGCTCTAGTGGCCTCTGCTTCAGATAGGAGACATTCGTCTTCATTCGCAACCACTTTCGACGCCCTTCTGGCCCTTTAGTCAATGGGCACATGCTCTCCCTGGCCTTATCTCCTCAAAGGAAAGCCACCCTCCATGCCAGGCCTTTTCATGCTTTGAGCAGGGCATTGAGGGATTTATAGCATTCTAGGGGTTAGATGGGGTATAACGCCCTCCCTCCAGCTCACTCCAGCCTTTCGTTCGGAGTGATTCGCTTATTTGAGCGTGTCTTGGCGCCTGGGGGTACAAATATCCCAAGTAGCCTACCTTGAGCCAACATAATGGCTATATTTTATTATTATTTTGTTATAATTTTAAGTTGACGTTTTATAATTTCAAATTGACATGTTTTAACTTTTAAGGCATGTAAGCCTGGATATTTTGTAAAAAGTGAGTGTGAGATCATATAAATAGATCTCCTCACTTTCATTTTAAGACAGAACTTATGGGATAATACACTATGCACTTGTTTTACACCTGGAAGGGCTCTTTGGATGGATGTGCTCCTCTTGAGGGAAGTTTTCTGGTTAATGCAAGTTGTTTTCTGGTAATTCTCTGGTGAAGTTCTCTGCTTTTGGTGATGCTTTGATTTGTTGGATGAACACGAGCACAAAGAAGTCAAGCTTCTCACCTTTTTGTTTGGATGTTGGTGGATGTGCACATTCAAAGTCTTAGCGGTAGCGCTAGTGCTGCACTTTTCCCTAGGATAGGCCATTACCTTTTGTTCTTGTCACCTTAGCAAACTGAGGCATGTCTCCTTATGAGGGTGCGCTCAAGTTCTCCTTAGTTTTTCTAGGCTAGTTGCTTGACCTAGGACCCTTCCTCACCAGGCTAGCCATCCTCCCTAAAAGCCCTAGGTTGGGTAGGGCTTGTGTTAGGGTAGAGTGTCCCTTGGGTTTCCACACTTTTTCTACTCCAAAACTTAGGTTAGGCTTAGGTTATGGTTAGTCCTAGGATTCGTTTGGGTTAGATTAAGATAGTTTGTGTTAGTAAACCTAGTTTATGGTTAGTCCTAGGATTAGTTTGGGTTAGATTAAGATAGTTTGTGTTAGTGAACCTAGTTTATGTTAGCCTTAAGGTTAATTTTCTCTCTGCGCTGCTCTTTAACAGCCTGCTTCCACCTTCGCTACCTTGGCAGCCTTCCTAAACTACCCTCGCTCCACTTTCCTACACATTTCCTAACCCTTGCTGCTGCACTAAGCCTATTGCAAGCTCCCCCATAACCCTCGCTGCTGCACTAAGCCTACTGCAAGCTCCCCCATAACCCTCGCTACCTTCTCCCTTGGCTGCTCTTTTACCTCGAAATTGTTGCTCCTAGCAACAGTCCTCCACACAACCCCCCTTTTCTCCTTCACTGCCTTAGCAGCCTCCTTCTCCACCCTCGCAGACCCTCTTTCTATCCTTGGGTTCTCTTCCTTTGATTTGTTAGCCACCCAAGCTCTTCCCACCTCCTCACTACCCTTTTCAGGCTCCCTCTCCACCTCGGGCCTACCCTAAAGGCAGCCCTAGGTCTTCATAAAACCCACGCAGACCTAGAGCAGGGTTACTGCTCCCTTCCTAAGGCCTCGCAGCTGCCCTCCTTAGTCCTAACTGACCTCGGGATAGTCCTACATCCCCCTCCTCATCCTCGGTGGTGATCCCAAGGGCTGCTACAATCAGCGGTCATATTTTGGGCTAGTTCCTTTACCCTACAGGGATGCCCTTCACATTGGCATCCCTCCCATACTTCAGTCTTGCAAGCCCTCCTTGACCTACACAATGGCGAAATGACAGTATTATCTTGCAGATAGCCTGCACACAAACACAACAAGGCTAGTTAGTATTACAAAGACACTATCATATTTGCATACTGCTAACGACTGATACCTTCAAGTTGATATAAATGATGTTGTGGGTAATGCCTGACATGCTACTCTAAATACCTCGATTGAAACATATTGTTGCATGTACTGTATACTCACATAAAACTCATATTTTAACATATAACTAATGGTGTTTGTTTCTTGTGGTGAAATGGTAATTACTGCTGCCTAGAATTGTTATTAAACTTCATGTGGGAATGCTGCTCTAATGTCTGTTATGTGTCACTTATACTGTTGTATTTAAATAATTGTTTGGTAGTGATAAATACTCATGGTTATATAGCACACTTGTAGAGAATAATGGCTTTATATATTGCACGTAAGTAGCATATTGGTGGTGATTTTGATGTTAATAAATGCATACTTTCATACTTGAAATGAGAACATGGTGAATACAGAATTATGATACACAAAGGCTTGCTAACCACATTTGATTTGATTGTTTGATTTCATTGTTTGACTATTTTATTAGCATTGGATGAACGCATTGTTAGGTGAAGTTAATAACCATACTAGTATACATAATACCACACACATAACTCTTCGAATTGACTCCAATAAGGCACTAGCCATTAACAACCTCGAAAAAGGTATCCTTTAGTGTTTTAGTGTCTTTCCAGAGATTTAACAGGGCTCTCCCCTAGGAGGCTTAGGCTTCCAAAGCAGTTGGGAGAAGTTGACTAAGGCGACAATGGTTACTTCATCCCCATATGCTTACTGGTGGCTTAGATTGCCATTTCAACTGGTAACAGGGTGGATTGGAAATTAAAAATAAAGAAATATTCACAAAAATACCTGGAAATCTTGTAGATGCCAAGTGCAATGACACTTTACCCCAATTTGACGCAATTCCAAGCAAATTTGATGAAGCTCCAAGCCAAATCAATTTGCCCAGCTTGAGCTAGTGCACCCCTCTTCCTGCAAGAGCAACCTACGTCAAGTTAGAATTGATCCACAGAAAAAGAAATTAAAAATGCAAGATGAATCAAGAAGCATAACCAATGATCAAAGACACATTAGAAAAAACCCCTGATTGCCAGCGTTTTCAGATGGGGAGAACTGGATTTCTCACAAAAACGCCCCAAGAGAAAGGCACCCTCCTACAGACAACACGGCCCTCACAAAAATATATTTGGAGCAATCATAAATTAACTAGAACACCTTTGGAAATAATTTTGCAATCAATCACAAGAACAACCTATGACAAAGACACAAGATTTCTTTGAAAATATTTTCTCTATTCCAATAGCCAAGAGCCAAATTTCCTGATGAGATGCAATGAGGGGATCACAACTCTTAAATAGATCGAGAGTGCATCCACATTCTAACCAACATCCATCCAATGGTTGAGATTAAAACATCATCAACGGTGGACCGACATTTGAGTTTGGACAATGTGATTTTTTATCATGCCACTATCATTATATTGCACATCAATGGCTTTCTCTACAAATTCCTCATAACCAGATGAGCAAATGATTTTCTCCAAGGGTCACATCATCTTGGTTACTTAAGTAAGGGTCCTCATTGACACTTTCAGAAGAAGATGCAATTGAAATAATCCTTTGCACATTTTTCAATGTATCATCTTGAGATGCAAAAGGATGGTTAAGGAGGTCAGCCATAACTTCATCTCTAGCTTAAAGATGCTTCGTCAGTTGCTCTTGGACGAACACTTCAAAGGAAAACTTATCCATCTGAGGGGAATGATATAAGGAATCTTCAACACACTAACTACAAGTTTCATCTTTATCATTATTACCAGGAAGCTTAACTTCATTTGGAGAAAATGATTCCTTTCCAGATCTTGACAACTCAGCTGTCTTTTGATCTAAAATATTCATATTAGTAATTACTTCAACCAGAGGATTAAAAAAAGGAGAGTTTTGATTTTCAGTTCGATTCAAAAGATCTATATTATCGGATTCATTTCCCCATTCTTCCAATAATTTTCGTTCAAACATGTCATACCCCGAAATGCTATTGGTCGTCAAGTTCAAGAACCAGCGTTCAACTCTTCCCTGAAACAACAGGGCCAACAACCTCATGCAAACATCCTCATGGGTTATAGATAATTCTTTAACAACTTCCCTAATGAGTTCAAGGTTCCTTTTAGTAGATATTTCATAACTTCCATCAAATTTAGACAACCTATGACAAATATGAAAAAGGACTCTATGAGGATACCCATCGATTCCAGAGAAGTCAAAAATTTTCAATGGGTTGAATGTCCTGTTAGCCATGGATAACAATCAGTCTATGATTAGGGTTGATCGCCAATGGAGTCATATAGTGGAGTTTTCAAAATAGGTTGGTCCTCTAGTGGAGTTGTTCTATGGAGTCGTCAAGTGAATGAGTTGTCGTGTTCACCAAAATGTGAATGTTGTAAGAGAGGTAAGTAACAAAATATAGTGATTGTAAAACTTTAACAAACTGAAAATTCAATCAATAGATTTAAACCGGATGTGATATGAATGATAAGAAAGTAAGTGCATTCATAGACACAGAAGGTAAAAGAGATAAACCAAAGTAAGCCTCTACCTCCCCGGCAACGGCGTCAAAAATGTTATCACAAATCTTGTAGTTGCCCCTTTTAAGATAATCTTATTCGGGATGGTAGGGAAGGCAACCAAAGTTATGAATTAAGAGTATCCTAACCCCGTGATATGGATCGGTTGTCACTCTAGTTCAAATACTCGTCACTATATGACACTGATAATCTGAGTGACAAAGGGGGAGACCCTGACTAAGACCAAATACCTAATCAAACTAAAGCAATAGAATACGTAAGGTAATTGGTGGATGCAAACATTAGATCCAAGGTTGATATCCACTGATATAAATATTTTAGGTTGTTATGGTTTAAACAGTGGACAAGTGGCCCAAAATACTTAAGTTCGGTGATTGTATAATTACTATGAGGATCTACGTGATAAGTGCTAGCACAAATGATCAATGTCACTACCCTGTGGGGATCGATGGTGGAGAGTAAAAGTACGACCAGAGTGATGAATTGAGGTGCGATTCAGGTAAGATAACACTTGATTAAGATGGCTTGGAGATGGATTTGACAATATCTAAAAGGACAAGCCAAAAGATGGATCATAAAGCAGGAAAATTAGTTGAAAACCCTAGGAGGGCGATTTGCCTAAGGATCAGTGCTTTAACCATAGGGCAGATGGAGTCCCCAATGATGACGTCTTGGAAAACCCAGACGTCATCATTAGTTCTCGAGGAGGGAGAAATAACCCAAAAAGGTTTTGTCATAAATACCAATAAAATGACCGAAAGAATTTTTAGAAGCTTTTAGATAGGGTTTTAATTATTCGTTGGGTGGACTGGAAATTAAAACTAAAAAAATATTAACTAAAATACTTGGAAATCTTATAGATGCCAAGTGCAATGACACTTTACCCCAATTTGACGCAATTCCGAGCGAATTTGATGAAGTTCCAAGCCAAATTGATTTGTCTAGCTTGAGCTAGTGCACCCCTCTTCTTGCAAGAGAAACCTACATCAAGTTAGAATTGGTCCACATAAAAAGAAACTACGAATGCAAGATGAATCAAGAAGCATAACTAATGATCAAAGACACATTAGAAAAAACCCCTGATTGCTAGCATTTTCAGATGGAGAGAGTTGGATTTCTCACAAAATGCCCCAAGAGAAAGATGCCCTCCTGCAGACAACATGGCCCCCACAAAAATATACTTGGAGCAAGCATAAACTAACTAGAACACCTCCAGAAATAATTTTGCAATCAAGCACAATGACAAAGAAGACACAAGATTTCTCTCAAAATATTTTCTTTATTCCAATAGCCAAGAGCCAAATTTCCCAATGGGATACAATGAGGGGATCACAACTCTTAAATAGATTGAGAATGTGTCCACATTCTAACCAACATCAATTCAACAAATGAGATTAAAATGTCATCAACGATGGAGATCTTTTAATTTTACATTACATGGATCAACTTAGACAAATACATTTGAGGGGGGTGAATTACCTCATAAAGCCCATTTTCACAACATGATAAATCATTATTTTTGCAAGTTTGACCCTTAGGGGACATGGGGGGTCATTAGGGGGTCCCCCCATACTTATTTCTAAAGATACAACTTGATTTACACACTTTTATTTTTGTCATTTTAACTAATTTTGCCCTATGGGGGACATCCTCCCTAAGAGAGCCAAAATAAAAATCCAAAGCATGATAATGGATGAAACTGGTGCCAAATGCTCCAGAGAGACAAAATACATCATCGATAATCATTTCCTTGCCACTTCCTTGACCACACAAGCCAAATCGATTTTTTCAGTGATTTCCGTAGTTCATTTTTTAGTGGTACATCATCTGAAAATAATAAAATCATCATAACTTCTTTCTGGATGAGAACTGGGGCAAACTGACGGTACAAAGGTGTCTGGAGACATGGTAGAATGGTACAAGTGACTACTCATACCCCTTGGGACACTATGGCGCCCTAGGAGAACCATATTGATCTGCAATCTGTAATAAAAATTTGATCTAACCATAATAAAGTGATAATAACCACTAATCATGAAAACAAGGGCCAAACTCTGAAAACTAAAACTGCAGTATTGGTCCTGGGCATGTCTGGAGCAAATATAACCACTGTTGATTTTTGCAGTCTCTGTCTTGGGAACCGTGTTTGGCTCAATCAACTGGGTTGACCTGGTCAAAGTACCCAAACTGAAGGTGAGATAATGAACTAAAATGATCATGCATGCATCCAAGGAAACAACTACTCTAAGATATATATTAAAACCCAACTTAAATCATGTTAATCAAAATCATGGTGACAATAGTAATAATAATAATAATAAAATATAGCTATGTCTTTGAACAATCTTTGAATCTTCTGGAAGTCCCTTGCATATGCCATACTTACAAAGTTTAATCAATTTGCTAATGCTAGGTAAAGATGGAAAACAAGGCTAAGGAAATAGGGTAATGACTTTTGATTGACTTTAACTATATGATCTCTCTGAATGCTGACAAATACACACAACTACAATGACATATGCATGACAGATAACAATAGAGAATGGTGGTGTCTCACAAGTGGACGAGTTGATCTGAAAAGAGTTCATTCAACTTTAACATGTCTACAGCTCACATTCAAGCTAACAATCAAGCTCCGTGAGGATCTTTTCAAGGACCCTTGCGTTGAGTATACAAGAAACTGTAGTGAAGAGATCCTAAGGGACACTTAGAATTAGTTGTCTTGAAGAGATCCTAGGGGACACATAGAATTAGTTGTCCTTTACTCCATCTCACATCAAAACCCGCAAGCTCCGTGAAGAATTAATCATTACATTTAACATAAGATGGTCAGCAGACTTTAGATTTGGCAATTATTTATCCAATGCTTTATTTGGGCCTTTCACAATTTCATTTCATAGCCCTTTTTGAGTTGTATCTAAAGACACAGTTTCCAACTTTATTTGAGGGCTTGTATTTCATAATATATAGCATATAACACATAATGCATGTAATGATGGTGGACATATTGCTTCAAGTTTTAGTTGACACTCTTCGGGCAACTTAAGGGGGAATATCCACAGTCGAGACCAAACATCAGGGGGCAACCAACCAGAGAGGTCAAGGCTTCAAAACCCAACTCACCTAAGCTCAGGAACCAACACTAACGGGTTTTCCTGGCCTAGAAGGATCAAGGCATCGACAAGTTTTGTTGCACAACTCAGAGCCGAGACACAAAACAACATGGGATCCATCATGCATAGGGGTCAAAGTGGGGAAGATGAACTTCAATCTCATAGGTCTCAATCAATCGTAAGTCATGGGAAAAATCAATCATGGATGATACTAGATAGATGAAAACAAGTGATACATGGAACCAGCATAGCACTAATGTTTAAAAGTTGTGTAAAGCATGGCATAAGCAACAATCTTCAACATCAGATTTTCTAATTATTCTCAACACAAGTTAATCATCAGTGGAACATATAATATAAGCATAGGTCACCATAATCATCATAGCATAACAAATCAAAGGTGTTAGTAAACATCAGAGAGAAAAATCCTACCAAGGAGCAATATACCCAATCTCACCATATACATGTCTCTAACTAATATGCCCATCTGTGAACTATGTACCATCTTTGTTGCTCTGCTCAAATGAACCAAGTCACCACTAAGTCATCTCAAAGGACAAGGAGATCTTAGTTCTGGCAAGGAAATACTCTGCATCTGATATTGAATAAAGACTCTGAAGGACTCATGCTGCAATGATGATACATGTTGTATCCCCATCAATATGTCTGGCTCAGAGGAAAAGAGAAAAACATGTATGCTGCATCATAGTAGCCCAGCTACAACATATCTGTGATAACAGACCCAAGAAGGGGTCATTGCGTAGTTTTTAAATCATTCTTACCCTAGCTTGTTTTTGCTATGTTACTAATTAGTTAGACTATTTAGAATTTACTGCTATTGCTGGTAAGTTTGTAAGATGCTTATCAGTTATCACTGAAGATCAAAATTGAGTGTAAGGTCACCTTTAGTGCAAGCCCAATGCTCATCTTGTTCTAAGAATAGTTTGCAAGTTTATCATAATCTTGAGTTCTTGGTGTCCCATTGGGGGATATTGTCCCCAAGTTGGAGACACTATTATCATCTAAACCAATACATCATAGGAGATATCTGTTAGCTTTCAGGGTTACTACGAAAGTGTTTACACTATGTTTGGGGGTGATTCATTGGATGCGGGGTGCATGGTGTGTTGAATACCCTTGGTTGTTTCATGATGGACAAACACATTGGAGACAGCTACTCTTGGATTGTTATGCATTAACTTGATACTTATGTGGTGCATTTTCTTAGGGCATTAGAGACCTATGTGGCTTAGTGGCTTTCTTCATGGAGTGCACACATGGGAGGTTGGTTTCTTGCTTGAGAGCATGGTTCACCATGGAGAAGGAGCATTGGGCATAATGGAGAAGGGTGTTGAGCCCTAGATGGCAAGGGGGCACTCAATTGCTTATATGGAGGCTTGTATTTAACTTGAGGACACTTGGGTTGAGGAGTGATCTTGTAACTATGGTGGACCTAGAGAATCACATGGCTTATGAAGGAGCATTGGAGCATTGGAGTCCTTTAGAGGAGGAGCATTGGACACCTATCTTGGAGCATTAAGCCTTGGAGACCCTTGTTTGTTGGACATACTCACTTTGGAGCTTGACATGTGTCACCTAGAGTTGGAGTGTTTCACACGTGGGCCTATCTTGTGGAGAGTTAGTTTGCTTGTAGTGGACTACACCTACTTTGTATTGTTGGCCTCCCTCACCTTTCATATAAATTAAAGGGAAAGAGAGTCATTCCATCACTTGTACTTGTTCACTCATGTAGTCACATACTTGAAATAGATATGTGAGATCTAGGGCAAACTTGTCTTCCTATACTATTCTTCATCTGTATTTGCTCTCTTTATCTTTCATGGGAAGACTAGAGCGTGATGGTTCCAACTTCCAAGGACGACGTGTATGCTAGCTTGTTAAAGATCTTTGGTGGAGGGACCAGCTATATATATATATGTGTGTGTGTGTGTGTGAAAGAGAGAGAGATAAGTTATTGGTATGTACATGCACTTCATATATATGTGAGAGAGAGAGAGAGAGAGAAGCTATTGGTATGTACATGTACTTCATATATATATATATATATATATATATATATATATATATATATATAAACTGCTTCGGTTGTTCAAATTTTGTGTACTTGCAGATTTGAGTTACAGCCTAATATCTTCATGATTGAGAGGAATCGTTAAGTGATTTACACATATCTAGAAACTAAAGGTGCAGATTTACTGTTGTAATTATTTGATGCAATAAGCCATATTCAAATCAGTAATTTGCTTGGGGATTGTGCCCTAAGAGTTGAAATTTTGTGTCATTGAAGTACACTTGATTGGTATCTTGGACTCCCTTGTGAATTGGGTTGAAGAAAAGTGAAGTATTTGCTATTGTAAATTAGTATTTCAGATTCAGCTGTAAGGCTGAAAGTTCACAGGAAATAAATCTAGACAACCTCAAGGTTGAAGTTAAACTTTTGAATTTGCAATAAAAGTAAAATTCTCGAAATTTCCACATGATATCAAAGCAGTTTAGAGATTCCAACATGGTATCAAAGCTGATTTGACTACAATTGCTCTCTTGATGAAGAGAGAGTTGGGTATTTCAATTGTAATGTACCGGAGAGTGTTGTTTGACCTAGTACAGATGGATTGGCTGTGAAACCCTAGTGCACTTGGAAGAAAGGATTGAACCTTAGAACTGTTGTTCTACTTTATTTTTTGTTAATCTTCCTTTGAGGTTGGCTTTAAATTTGTAGGATGACTAGTCTCAGTCTTAGAAAGTGTGATAGGTTGGTTGGTGCTTCCAATTTCAAAACTTGGAAGTGCATACTGCAAATGCTTTTGGAGGTGGCTATGATTTGGGAGCATGTCGTGAAAAAAATTGTCACACCTATTGATCCAACACAGTTGACCATTCATGTTGAGAAGGAGGCTAAGGCAAAGAGAATCATTTTTAATTTGATAAAGGATCACTTAGGTGTCAAACAGCATCCCAATGTATCCCAGTTGAATCATAAAGAGCAATAAGAGGATCCTAGATTCCATGCTAGATCTTCCTAGATGTTAATTTGATGATGATTTGAAGAGGAACTTAGATACAATGCTAAACTTCCCTAATTTCATTGAAGATGGCGATTGAGAAGACTAATTGTCTGATTGAATTTTGATTAATAGAACTTTGAAGCTTGACTATCATCAATGATATTCCCCACTGCCAAGTGCAAGGTGAGAAATAGGTCGAAGGGATCCAAGCTTGAGCTTTGGAGTCTTCTTTTTCTACAATAGCTCTTTCATCATTGTATCTAGTGGTTTTGATTGTGACCACTAACCATTGTCACTTCAGACCATGTATCTGCTTTGTTTTGGATGACCACTAACCATTTTCATTTTGATCAATGTACTCCCCCCTTAAGGTGCAAGAGGGTGTCAGTTTGAAAGGCTATCTGCTGCAAGAGGGGTCTTTAGTCAAGAGTGAATTTTATGTTAAGACTGATATAATTGCTTGGTTGTTGATGACTATTGCCAAGGATTAAACCACTCATAGTGAAATTTTAATCTTGTGTCTTTTTTAAATTGGAACATCTGTCAACTTAATGTTTCTTCTTGCCACAATGGTGAGAAAGATGGAAATCAAAACACTAACCATCCATAAGACCAACTCGATGACAATGTTGACACTTTGCATTTTGATGATGAACTGGAACAGGTGAAATTGAATCTTCTTGAAGGAATCCGGCACATTGGAACTAGATTGATTTGGGATAATCTAGAATATGAAAGGTAACTTCCTTATCATATATCCAAGTCATGTTATGTGTTGCATATTTCTATCCAAGGTCTATGATAAGCTTGGAAAGATTATTCTAAACCTATTGCTTCAAAATATTTGGAAATTGATTTACTGCATGCTTTTATGCCATTGAAAGGTTTTCATCAGTGAACTTGAAAGAAAACTCTTGAAATGCAAGCTCATGAATAGCTTCATCTTCATTTAAAACTACATTTGTAGCTACATCATTGTGTCGATCCTGTGCTTACTGTTAATTGGAATATAGAACTTGGAAGTGATGGACATCAAATTTAAATAAGTGATTGTTCTAAACAAAGACTAATGCATATGCTTTAGGAGTTGTTGATTCTTGAGTTATATTTCATCATACTTGAGCTATAACATGTCTGAAGAAGTTCAACTTTGGCTTGCGAAACTTGCAAACAAGTCAGAACAAATTTAAGAGTTCCTTTGTTGATTGTGATTGTGTTGTAGACAATAGTGAGTATTAGTGTTTAGTAAGTCTAATAAATCTGGACTTTGAGCCATTTGAAAGATTGAACAAGGCCTCCTTGTGTAAATAGGTCTTGGTACAATATGTTGACTTTAAAAAAGTGTGATTGACTCAACAAAAAAGAGGGCTTCTTGTTAATCCACTCTTTGACACTAAGTCTCAACTATTTCAATTTATACTCAAAAACTGGAGGGCGTCAGGTTCAACCGTGACTGCACTCAGTAATTACAATGCAATTCAACTTAATTTCAAAAATACAAGTAAACTTACAAAATGACTATTTGCAAGTTACAATTAATGTTGACACTGAAGTTGAATTGATTTTCAAATTTGAATGCTTGACAATGCTTTGAATCCTTGAATATAAAGTTCTCCTTTGATTACTAGCCTGATGTGTCCATTGCTTCAATATTTTTTATAATACTTAATAAGTTAATTTAATGTCTTGATTGTGTTTTGTTACAGCTTAACTTAGCACTTGAAAGGGAAAGTCCCAACCCATTAGTGCTATCAAGAGGAAACTTCGGAAGAAAGTACCACTGTCACCTCGGTGCTAACTTCTCTCTCTTTTGACCAACTCTCAAGGTCAATGGGGGCTTCCCTAGGGTTGGTTGAGTGATTACTAATGAAGAGAGCTTGGAGGGGATTGATTTTAACTTAATTAGATATGTGTGAGTGAATAGACAAATAAAATTAATTCCCCAAAGTGTGATTGAGTGTGCAAGATTATTAATGTTCTAATTAAATAAACCAAACACTTAGCAACGGAATTATTCAAGGGGTTTAAAAATGTTAAGTTGAACACAAGTACATAAAATCCATTAAATCGTCAGTGATCTTCCATTCTAAAAAATTAAAGGAAATGCAGAAAAGTATACTCGCAATGATTTGACACTTAAGTGGTTAATGAGTGGGTTTGTTTGTTGCAAGGCAAAAAGTATCCAAAACTAAAAAAGAATGTAAAGCAAGTTGCCCAATGAATATTATTAAAGCACAAAATTTTAGCCCAAGGTGAGACCTTTGCTTAAAACAAATTTGGAACAATGTGTCAGATCATAGATTAGTGAAGTTTAGGTCTGCTTAATGAAAATTCCATATTTATTGAAGTGATCACTTCTCCAAATGTTAATTTGAGCTAATAAACTTAGAACAAGTGCTTCAAGAAATGTAGACAACTACTTAAGAAAATTGCTTCAATGATCCATAGTTGGCGCTCAAGTGCATGAAAAAACATCCCAAGATTGTGCAAATAAGAAATGTTGAAGATTTCAGATTTGTAAATTGCACAAGTAATTTCCAGAATTATAAGAAAGAGTGAGTCGTTAAGGTAGAAATGTGTTTAGCTAAAACCATAACTCATAATCAAACCATTGAACTAAGAGAATCGTTAATAAAATATCTTGTCTCAAAAGATAAGTGTTGTTGTGTGTAAAATCAAGATAACTTAGAAAATCCAAAATTTTCACCATAAAGTACTTAGCAGAAAACTAAATGTGAAATCTGAAATTAAAGAATGCTAGTAGCTCACAAAAAATTCCAGAATTGCATAAGATAAACCCAAGTGAAATTCCAGAAATATTACTAAATGAAAAGTGACTAAATTACCACTAAAATCTGACCAAAAACTCAATAAAACAACCCAGATTTCTAGTGTAATGAATCTAGCACAAAACCCTAATCAAAAGATATGATTTTATGAAGCATTAGGGGTAGATTTAATTATGATTTACTTGTTAAGAAATTGATACATAACAGAAATAAATCTAATGAAAAAAAGCCTAAAATGATGCAAAAGGTTAGATTTTACCTTGACTTGATGGCTTAGAAATCTGGAAAATAAATCAGCCCTAGAATATCCAGATTTCTAGCTACTAAAAAGAAAAAAGAAAAGAAAACTATTGTTTTTTTTATGGTTGGTGAGATTGAAAATGACAAGTGCCTTGAATCACTGGACTCATGGGGTCTTAGATATAGTCCTCCTTGGGCTTAGTTTGAAATTGCTTGGAGCTGGAATACCTGCAAAATACATGACAATTCCATCCCAAGCCTTTGGAGTTTATGCAAAAACCTTCCAAGGAATGATCACCCTACAGGCATACACCTTCAACAACTAATTCTAGCACATACCCTAGCCCAGATCACTTTAACTTTAAGACTCTCAAAGATGCCACCTACAAGCAAGCTAGCAAAACTAAATCCCATATCAAGCAAAGAGATTTTCTTACACTTAGATTCATTGGAGCAAATTTACTCATCTATGAACTAGATCTAGAAATTTGATAATGAAAAAATAAACATGTTACCTCAAGATTAGCTTCACCAAGAATGCCTCACAAAGTAAGAAAGATCTTCAATAACAAAACCAAGAGCTTTGAGAGATAGCTTTATTCTCCAATCCACAACAACAAGATACAAATGAGAGGGGAGCCTCTTATATAGGCTTTAGGCTCAACAACCCACCAAATAAAATACAATATCTTGGGCTAACGCCCTATATCTATTCTAGGGAAGATCAAAATCCTCTAGACATGGTCAAAATATCATAAAAAATAAAGAAGTTAGAACTTAGCATAACCAACTCCAAAACCTTAACAAATAGAAAAACCGGCCGATCCAACTGGTTTTGGGGCTTGACCGGGTCAAATCGGTGTCTCAAACTAGAAATGACTGGTTCTGTATGGAACTGGCCGGCTTTGACTGATTTTACCGGTTCCGGCCTATTTTACCGATTCCAGTCCAGTTTTGACCGGTTCCATGCAGAACTATGGTATTTGTGTGCCCATAGTGGTCTGTATACTGAGTAGACTGGTGTTCTCTCCTGGTCCCAAATACACCTCAGATTGGGGAAGGGTTGGTTGCATAGTACGCAATCAATCAGTATAGAGCTCATATAGAACTCTGATCTCTTCTGGGACACCCCTCCTAATGCTGATGCGATGTAGGCTGAGAGGCTGTTGGACACAATGTTTGCCCAGTTGAACACTGTCCCCTGTGTTGCAACATAGAAGATGATAGGCACCCACTCCAATTTGAAGCTTTTACCGTGGGCCCTCCCGAAAATCCTGTTCAGCATCAGGGCAATGAACCTGTACGGGGTTCTTAGAGTGGCAGTATCATATTCCCCGGTCGGCCTAGTTCTAAAGTTCTTGCCAGGCACCAGCATTCTCTTCAGTGTCTCGACTAGGTCCATCTTAATTGCCTTCAGCCAATCCTCAGTCAAGTACACTTGTGCTTCTGGTAAGTGGTAGGCTAGTGACACATACCGAGGACTATAAGCAGCATAACCCTGTTTATCAACATTTGCTAAAATCATGGTGGTTACATTTGCCCTGGGCAGAATCCACCCAATCACCTCTGAGCATGGAAAAAGCTCAGGTCTAGTAGCAATTTTCATCAATGCAGATCTCTCTATATTGGCATAGATGGTTTCTTCTTCAAAACCTGTGTCAGGTACTTCTCGACGTGTTATTAATCTGTAAACTTCCCCCCATTTATATTCGGGTTCTATACCAACTATGCATTTGGTGTCCTCGTAGATGTATTCAACTCTGGTCACAATTTCGACTTCGGGTTCCTCCTCTACTACGGGAGCCTTCTTCTTCTGTCGTTTAGACATCTTGGATTATGAAGAATTTCCCTGTCATATACAGAAATTGCTTTTAGGTTCTGTTGGGTCATTCCCAGATAACATTCAAAATGGAGACAAACTATATAAGCATTTTACCTCGTCTATGCTAATCATGAGTGCAGATATAAAAAATAAACAAACAATGCTCAAAACCAAATGTTCCCGCATAAAATTAATCTGCCCAAAAGGCTAAAACCAGCTCACGACCAACATTCGCAGAATTAACTGAGAATATCATGGCCTTTCTAAAACGACGAATATTCCCCTCCTAATGCTGAAGCAGAAAACAGTCTCAAACACCCCCTCTCGGCGCTACGAACTAAAACGTCACGCGGAAAAAAATGGTGCCTAATCCCAGGTGAAGGACACTGCAAGTGATAGTGCACTTAACTCATAAAAATAAGATGAAGCTACTTGCTGCAAAAAACACTCACATCACGGTCAGACTAGATAATGCATTCTGACTCAAAAATTTGTCCGAGATTCGTACTCGAGTTTGAACAGTCTCATCCTAAACGGGGAGTAATCACAACATCGCGGCCCTGGTTCTCAAACGAGGGCGACCAAACTGTAGAACCAAAACCTCGGCATCTCGGAAGAAAACCATGAAAACGCCCTCCCTGGACGACCACACACAGACTGGGGGAAACTGGTGCGAACAGCGTAACGGCCGTCTGCACCGATTTCCCCAGCAATCAAGTGCGGGCTACAAAACCATAACGGCCACGAAAGAAATCATCACGCAAAACCACAAACACCCCCCACTGGACCGCCATACCATTTACCTCGCTATATATATACATGCTGAGATGGAAAAACTTAGGTAACCACTGACCGCAGAGACAACACAAACAGTTTGACCAATCAAACGGAAAGGTAAAACGGTCATAAGGGCCTACCTGGCACTGTGCTGCGCGACTGGTGGAGAAAAACCCGTAAACTTCCATGGCGGAGCCACCTAGGAGCGAAGGTACCGACAGCGTATGCGTTGGTCTGCTCGAACGATAACGACAGCACGGGAAAATCGCCAAAATAACAATAAAATAATAAAAACACCCCGGCCCCAATATATACGCCTCGGTCAACTATAATCGGCGGGAAAAATAAAACCTTCGGGAGGCGGAACGGCTATGGGATCGGCGATCCTGTCGGTATCACCTCCGCAACTGCGGATGATGAAACAGTGAGGACACCCGCAATGGCGTTGGCGGAAGAAACAAATAAACTTCACATCGGAGCTCGCTAAGCTAAAGCCTCGAACCAATAGTTGGTTGAAGAGCCGTAACGGTGGAAACCATAAAGGAAACGAGTTCCGCAGACCAGCAAAAACGGAGTAAAAATAAACATGACTCAAGCGAAAAACATCAACCAAGCGAACCAGATAAATCAAACTATCGGAATCATAGTGCTTTCTAGAGCCGCAACGGCGAAAGCTGAAATCTAAAGGATCTGTGAATCAAAAACAGCGGGGATCGGAAGAGGATGAAACAACTCTCGAAAAACTTCGCGATACCTTCTCCGCAACGGCAGAAGACGTATAGACAAAGGTTCCGACGGGATCTCAAAACAACCGCCGATAAAGAAAAATGCATCAGAGACTACACACACTTGAATCGGACGCGATGTCCCGTTCTTTTCCGAAACGGCGGGCGTGCAGATAACTAGACTCCCGACTCAAAAGTCTAAACACTTCCGAAAGCAAGGCAAAATCATTTCAAACAGTAAAACATCGCTGGCATCAAAGTAATCTTTGCGCAAACATCAGGCAAAACCAAAAAGCTGAGCAAAACAAATTAAAGGAGGGCCCCAAAAAAATTTGAATTTTGGAAATTGTTGCAGCTGCAACACCTTCCTAGGCCCTTTTTTTTATCATGTTCATACCTCATGGGGAATTGTAATAAAATGAGTTAGCATGACGACTTTATGTAAAAGGTTTGGCTTCTTACAACTTATTTATTAATGCATTATTCCAACGTGTTTTTTCCTTGTTAAATTTTTTTTTTTAAGCGATAAATAATTTTCGAGTTTTTCACCCAAACCTCCAAAGCTGGAATAATCGCCTTATTAATCAAGCCTTAGGAGGTTATTAAAACCTATGTGTTGATGTATATTACCATGCTAATCATTATTTTGAGTCATTATGAACATGTCCTAAATCCTACATAGGGTTTTTTTAATTTCCGAAAAAAATTATTTTTTCCATTTTTACAGGCTTATTTTTAATAAGTTAATTGTAAAATTCTAAAAAGTCATAAAAGTGTGGCTAGGAGGTTGTTTTTGCCATGGGGGTGCTCGTTTTCTAACTCAGAGCACCCACTTATCCCCTAGACCCACTTTCCTAAGTTTTCGAGTAATTTTTTATCTCCAAAATTAATAATTACTCGAAAAACCCAAAAAAGACCAAAAAATTGGAAAAAACGAGAAATTCGGCAACTCATAAAAAATTGGAAACTTGATGAAAATTGATCCTGTGACTTGGCAAAGGTCAATAGAATTATTCCTAAAGGGTTACAGGTCACCAAAAGGAAAGAAATGGTTGCTAAATATCAAATTGGATATTTTTCCAAGAGGGGCGCTTTTCCCGAAAAAGAAAGATTTGGTTTGAGGTTAAGCTTTTGGCATTTTGGGTAATTGTCTTCTTTATGCCCCAAAGCATGGAGATCCAACTCACATTCAACTCACGCCAAGCTATCAAGCTCATCCTTTAGCAAGTGCACCCCCTCATGTTGAGTTTTTCTATTTAAGAGAGCAAGTTCTCTTCATTTGGACAGAAGATTTTGGCAAGAAACTTATGCTCCTGTACTTTGTAATATTTTTCTATCATTTTGAATAAAAGGCCTTGGAGGTCAAGAACTATGTAGCGATTCTATGTGTGGATGAATATTGTCTTGAGCTTTTGAAGTAGCCGGTGGTGTTCATTTTCTTGCATCTCTTTGGTTAAGCTTGGCCTTTGAAGGAGAGTTGTCTCTTGGTAGGGTAAGGTTTAAAAGCTTGTTTGCTTGAAGATCTTACTGTTTATTTGTTTCAGATATCTTGGAAGTACATTTTTATTTTGTTTAATAATCTTGTTTTATGAGTTTCTGTGGCAAGTGGCACCAAATTTCTTAACCATTTTTTTGTGTAAGTATTTTGTATCAGTTACAGGTTACGTAGATTGAAGAGGAGGTTGAGTTTGCTTACATCTTCTTGCTCTTCAACAACTAAAGAAAGACATAGTCCCTCTTTGTTCCATTGTGAAGAACTTCGTCGTCCATATTTTGGCATCAAGTTTTTTCATATCTTCTCTCATTCTACATAAATTATTTATTTCTGTTACCGATTATTTTGATAATGCATATTTGGTTTAGTATATAAAAACATATTGATAACTAAATCTGATTTCATTTATCATTAAAGTTAGATCTGATTTGAATGTTAAAACTCATAAATCTAGCTTCAAACAGGTACTTTTCAATACTTTAATTTTTTATCTTTTAAAAGTTACTTGAATTACATGTTAATTTTTTATTGTTTAGATAAAGAATTTGACATACTTAACTGAACATTGGCTGCTGTTTTGCAGCAGAACCAGATAAAAGAGAGAGGCACTCTGGCCAAATTTCGAAGAAACAAGCAACCTGGAGATCCCTCTTTTCACAATTCTCTCTTTGGCCATTTTTCTAAGGCCCTATATTGTAATACTTATGCTTCCTATTCTACAAAGGAGCACAAGTAATTTCCATCACTAAATCATTGTAAAAATAAAAATAAAAATAAAACAAATGGGCAGCCAAGTGCCTACACCCCATCCCCCCAGGGGGGTTCGCACTTTTTTCATTTTTTTTAATATTTTCAATTTCTTTCAAGTTTCTTAAAGAAAATTAACCAATCCAGCTGTGTTCTCGGTAACAACAGTATCGGTACTATGATTTAAAAATCTCACACTTAGTTCTTTAAAAACTTAAAATTTACAAGACTTCATTCCCCATATGCTCTTGTGACCACTGCAGGCCTTTGGCTGGATCGGTGGGACAATCAGAAAGGGATTGAAGTGACTAGTAATTAGTGGAACACTTCAATTAATCCCTACAAGTGAAAATCCAACACTTCATTCAATTTTACCAGGTTGTGGGGAAATTTTGCAATTGAAGCAGGAACCACTAGAAAGTGACCGCGGGGCACCGTTAGGCTACACCTTCGTTTGGTGTAATGTTGAACACAACCTCACGACTCCATCTAGCCCACACGTCACTGTGAGAGCCACTCCTTGGTAAATCCAGACACATTCCTCGTACCCCCTGGGTATATCTGGAATACCATTTCCCTCGTAATAATAAGATCATCACCACATTCTTAATAAAATTTACCAAGAATTTACCCACTCCCTAACTACTCATTTAATAATTTTAAAATTGACCAACCGTGACAACTGCAATACTTCTCAAAACTACACTAGCAACCCCCTTACAAGCACTCCATTAGCAATGGTCTATTTGGTAATTTATTTCATGTTTGATGCTTAAGTTAATCAATGTGTTGTTTGGAATGATATTTAAATGCTAGTTATTTGAACCATTTGCAGCTCATCTCAGTATTTATTGATTCATCTCCTAGACTTATTGTTTTATTATATAGATTAAACAACATAGTTTATTTTACTAGGGACCACCCCCCTTGGCTTCGCTAGGAGAGAGCCTAGAAGGAGGAGTCAAGATCAAGTGATAGCACTTGACTCTTGCTTGCCCCCAAGGTCACACCCAGTGGCTTGTAGATTTCTGCCACGTGACCCGAGGTGCAAATTAGGCGGCAACATTTTGGCGTCGTTGCTGAGGATAAGTCTTTTTATTCCCAAAATACAACTTTGAGTTTTCCTTTTTGTTTTTATGCTTTGTCTGATGAATGTTAAAATTTGAATAATTTTACTCAAATCATCTGGCGACTCCACTATTTTTAAATTTACCAAGGCATTCAACAAGAAGAAACTTTGAAGGCTTGCTTCAGTTCATCCCTGAGCCTGAACAGGTCTATCATAGGAGGAAAAGCAAGCTAGCTTCTCGTAGGATCCTTGAAAATCTTAGATCTGAGTCAATCCTTGACATTCACCTCTTATTTGTTGATCCTCAATCAGATAATTCACCTACCAGCATGGGCGATCTTTTTAAACCCTTGGACTTTACCGCCATTGCTGGTTATCCTCATCAAATCCCTGATAAAGCCATTGAGAAGGTTCCCTCTTTCTATGGTAATGATGCTATCACTGCGAAGTCTCATCTATTATTTTTTGCGCAGTGTTATGCCAAGTGGTGCCATAATGTGAATTTTGAAGATGTAAAGATGAGGCCCTTTGCCTTACCTTAGAAGTCGATGCATTTGAATGGTTCTCCAATCTGGTTGATAGCAGCATCAAAACCTTCACAGAGTTTGAGACAGCTTTCAATTCGAGATGGGGTCACAAGAAAGGCAACAGACACCTATTAGCTGCCTTGACTGAAACTAAGAAGAAAGAGAATGAGACAACCGAGGAGTTTAATAAAAAGTTCAATGATTTGGTTTCAAGATTGCATAAAGATATTAAACCTCTCGATGCATCAATTCTCATCTACTACATAGAAGCCTTTGAAGGAGAAATTAGATACCAGCTCAGAGATAAAGAGTCAACAACTCTGCATGGTGCTATGGAAACCACTGCAAAGATAGACAAAAACATGCAAGCATCTGGAAAATCCAATCTACCTGGGTTTTCTAGAGGTAATGTTTCCATTTCCAAATTGCATGATTCCAAGGGAAAAGCAATTGAGCCAGAAAGTAGAGATCAGACTAAGGAATCCATCAAGGAAATAACAGAATTGATGAAACAGATGATGGTCAACCACACTTCCCAAATGAATGCGATGCAAAATAGATTGATGACCATGGAGAAAACTCACGTTGTTCAAAATCAAAGAAGTTTTCAACCAAGGCCAAATCAAGAATGGAAGAAGAAGTATCCTCCCCAAGAACAAAGGACCTCCTAACGAACTTGAAACAAAGAACATGGTTGATGAGGTTCCTCCCTATTGAAGACCTTGTGAAGAATTCCATAAAGAGTACTTGTCCAAATTTTTGCTACGTCATGGAACAAGAGCAGATTGAGACAAGTAATTTTGTGGGTTATCCTAGATATCCTGATTATATAAATAATACCAGGAATGTCCATCCTATCTCCAAAGAAAAGTGTAAACAAGCAAGGGAGTACAATCAAGAGAAGGATAATGCTACAAAGATTTTTGGTGAAAAACCTACTCTTGAACAGATCCTTGAGAAGTATAAAGGCATGGCCTACCAAAGAAGAAGGAATGTCATCCCAACTAAATCAGATCAACACACACCAAAGGTAAAAAAACTCTCCCCATGTAGATCTAAATATTGATTTGGGTATTTGGTTGTCTAGTGCTAAAATCCCTATCCCAGTAATCGAGATCCTGAAAATTCCTAATCAAAGAGATATTTTCATGAAAACCTTAGAAGAACCTAAGGAAAAGAATGTTGAAAAACCTTAAGAAGTAATTACTGAAAAGACCAAGGAAAAGGTAGCCAACAAAACAAAAGAGACAGTTGTGAACAAACCTGTTGAGAGTCCTAGTACGAAACGAAACAACTTTAATGAATATACTCCTATTGTTTTGCATAGTAGAGATCCTAACAAAGAAGATCATCCTCCATTCTACATTTTGTTGATTGCAAATGATAAGCTGCTACACAACTATATGCTTGATTCGAGTGCATCCTCTAACATCATGACCAAGAAAGTTATGGAGAAAATGGGTCTAAAGATAACAAGACCATATCAAAACGTGTGTGCCATGGACTCAAGGGAAATTGATGTTGTGGGTATAATTTTGAATTTTCCTGTCAAGTTAGCTGCCTACCCAGACATTGTAGTCACAGATGTACCTAATATATGGGGAATGTTGCTATCTAGGAAGTGGATTGCCTCCCTTGGCGGATCTATCCAAATGGATTGGACCTATGCCATGATTCCAGCTTCTGAAGATGCACATGTCAAACTGTATAGGGAAAAAGAAAGGAAGTATCATGTGGAAGATCATGATGAACCAGATAATGAATACATCTATGAGACAGATAGCCTGGGAAACCATGCCATGTATGCAAACTAACTCATACCTATCATGGAGAAATCAAAGAATGAAGAAGTTGACGAACTAAGGAGGATGAGTTTTGATGGAGCTTTTTCCAAGTCAGGAAAAGGGGCAGGGATTGTCTTAACTTCACCATCAAACCAAAAGTTTAACTTTGCTTATAAACTTGAATTTGATGCATCTAATAACGTGGCCGAGTATGAAGCACTTCTGCTAGGGCTTGAAATTGCAAAGGACATGGGCATTAAGGTGTTAAGTATCAAAGGTGATTCAGACCTGATTGTTTCACAAGTCAATAAGGTATTTTCTTGTAAATGTGGAAGACTGAAAAAAGTATAGGAATGTTGTGTGGGACACCATGGAATATTTCGACGCTTTAGACCTCATGGCAGTGCCTCGTTTAGAAAACAGTGAGGTAGACAAACTAGCAGTGCTAGCTTCCACTTTAGAGTTCACTGAAGAGTTGACAGAGGGAAATGGGAAATTTGAAATAAATTTTAGGCCCTCTGTCCTAGACAACTTAAATCATTGGAAGGTGTTTAAAGATGACAACCAGATTATAAACTTCATCAATAACATGAAAGAGTTTTCAAACTTTCAAGTCAGTTTTCAGGAGGAAGAGTCCTACAAAGGGGAAGATGAGCAGCCTAGCAATCATGTCCCCAAGAAAGTGGTAGAATGGGAACGAGCTTTTGATAGGCAGGACAGGTGTAAGAATAAAGAAACCAGAAAACTGGAGGATTACATAGAAATAAACATTGGCACTGAAAAAGAGATAAGAAAAATAAAAATTGGAGAAGGGACTTCTGAGAAAGAGAGAAAAAATTTGATTGAGTTGGTAAAGGAGTTTAGAGATGTGTTTGCTTTTACATATGATGAACTAAAAGCTTATCGAGACGATGTGTTTCATCACACAATTCCATTAAAGCCAAGTTCCAAACCTTTCCGTCAAAAGCTCGGAAGAATAAACCCCAAGTTAGCTCATATGGTCCAACAGGAGTTACAGAAAATGTTGGCAGCAGGCATCATTGCTCCAACAAGACATTCATCTTGGTGCTCAAACTTGGTGGTTGTTAGGAAGAAGAATGGGCAGGTGAGGATATGCATTGACTTCTGAAATCTGAACATCTCATGCATAAAAGATAACTATCCTTTACCAGATATGGAGACCTTATTGCAAAGGGTAACGGGGTAAAGTATGATGTCTATGCTTGATGGGTTCTCTGGGTATTACCAAGTCCTTGTCAAGAAAGAAGATCGAAATAAGACTACTTTCACTTCACCTTGGGGAACGTTTGAGTATTTACGGATGCCCTTTGGTCTTCTGAATGCAGGTGCAACATTTCAAAGGGCTATGGATTATGCTTTCAACAAGTTAATTGGAAAGATAATTGAAATCTATCAAGATGACCTTACTGTTTTCTCCAAAGAAATATCTGATCATATAGGTCATCTCAGGAAAGTGTTTGAAAGATGCAGAAAGTTTGGCATTTCTTTGAATCCTGCCAAATTGGTTTTGGATATAGATGAAGGCAAGTTGCTTGGGCACATTATTTCTAAGGATGGTGTGAAGATAGACCCTGAAAGAGTAGAAGCCATAAAGAAGGTTCCCTTGCCTCAAAATAAGAAATCCTTACAGTCCTTTAATGGCCAAATCAATTTTATAAGAAGGTTCATCCCAAACTTAGCTAAGTTAATGAAACCCATGCAGAAATTACTTAAGAAAGATGTTAAGTTTGAATGGGATAGTGAAGGAAAAGAAGCCTTTAGAAGTATCAAGGATTGCATAGCAAGGTCCCCAGTCCTGACCAGCCCAGATTATTCCAAAAAGTTCCAGATATTGTCCTTTGCCTCAGAAGATACAATTGTTGGAATTTTGTTTCAAAAGAACAAAGAGGGTCAAGAACAACCAATTGCCTTTATGAGTAGGTCCTTACAGAATCCAAAACTAAAGTACGCCATAATGGAAAAACAGGCCTATGCCCTTGGTAAGTCGTTGAAACACTTTAGAACATATGTTGGGTACTCCAAAGTAGTGGGTTATGTGCCCCATTCAGCAGTAAAAGACATATTATCACAGCGGGATTGCCTTGGTATAAGAGGAAAGTGGGTATCAAAGATCCAAGAGTATGACTTAGAAATTAAACCCACCAAGTTGATCAAGGGTCAAGGTCTTGCTAAAATGATGACAAAGGGAAATGAGCAGGCCTTAGGTACAATTTGTCAGAATAGTTCGTCGACATCGGCCAGTTCAACAGAGCTTCAACGTCTCCAACAGCAACAGTGGTATTCAGATATAGTGTTCTATCTCCTCAACCTGACTTGTACTAAACATCTAGTTGGCCACAAAAGAAGGTCGTTAAGATTACAAGCCACTAAGTATTGTCTTACTCAAGATGGTTTGGGTTGGAAAAACCCAGATGGTCTCATACTTAGGTGTGTAAATGAAGAAGAGTCTAGAAAACTCTTAGAAGAGTTCCACTCAGGATTTTGTGGTGGCCACTTTGCAGCTAAAACCACAACCCATAAAATCCTTAGAGCAGGATACTATTGGCCCACCTTATTCACTGTTGTGCACAAGTCTATTAGGAATTGCCAGAAATGTCAACTATTTACAAGAAAACAAAAGCTTGTCGCACTACCTCTAAAGCCAATAGTGGTCCAAGCCCCTTTTCAGCAATGGGGTCTTGATTTCATTGGTAAGTTTAAGGATAATTCAAGTAATGGTTACACTTGGATTTTGACCGCAACTGATTATTTTACCAAGTGAGTAGAGGCCATACCTACTAAAGCAGCAACCGAGAAGGTAGTGATGGATTTCCTTGAAGATAAAATCATTACTAGATTTGGGGTGCTAACTAAGATAACCACTGATAATGCCAAAGCTTTCAACTCAGTAGCCATGTCATCTTTATATTTCAAGTATGGTATTATCCTATCCCATTCCTCGAATTACTATCCCCAGGGAAATGGTCTTGCTAAGTCAAGCAACAAAAACTTGATGGCCATCGTTAAAATGATTATTGGTGATAATAAGAAGTCTTGGGATAGTAAAATCAAATTTGCACTTTGGGCAGATAGGATCACCAAGAAAAGTACAACAAGAAAGTCTCCTTTTGAATTGGTCTACGACACAAATGTGACTTTACCAATTCATCTTAAGTTACCAGTGTATCAGGTTCTACAAGAATCGGGATCAGATCAGGATAATTATCAAAGCAGGATTCATGAGTTGGTAGAGTTGGATGAAGTCAAAAGAAGGGCAGTTAATCAGAATATCAAAAGTCAAGACAAAGCTAGACGAAATTTTGACAAATCATCTAGGCCTAGAACTTTTCAGTAGGGAGATATAGTGTTACTATGGGATAAGCAGAGAGAAAATCCTGGCAAACATGGAGAGTTTGACAGTTTATGGATGGGTCCCTACATCATTCATGACATAGCCAATGTTAATTCATTTCATTTAAGCGACATGGATGGTGAAAAGCGGACTCTACTGGTGAACAAGCAGTTTCTGAAGTTATTCTTCAATGACAACATCTGATGCCCATGGGGGCATCTCTGTATCATGGATTTCTAACCTTTCTCTACATTTTATTTCCTAGCTTAATTTTTGTTTTGTATAATAGACTATTTCCATAGAAATTCTTTTGTTGTATAGTATCTTGTATTATAATTTGCAACGTGTTATTTCATTTGGATATATATACATGTGACTGACTTATCTTAGTTTTTTGCAGGAACCAGAGATTCAAGGTTTCTCGTATGATCAATTTTCACGAAGTTCAGATCAAACACACGTCCCACAGTTGGAGCCAGATGTTACCAACTAAGTTGCACTAAGTTGGATTTCTAAACAAGCCGCCAAAGATGAACAATCACTAGTTAAAAATTTAAAGTTCAGAAGTCCTTCCGGGCCTTCCAATGCCCTTTTTTTTTAACAAGTTCATACCCCATGGGGAATTGTAATAAAATGAGTTAGTATGACGACTTTATGTAAAAGGTTTGGCTTCTTAGGACTTATTTATTAATGCATTATTCCAGAATGTTTTTTCCTTGTTAATTATTTATTTTTTTAAACGATAAATAATTTTTGAGTTTTTCACCCAAACCTCCAAAGCTGGAATAATCGCCTTATTAATTAAGCCTTAGGAGGTTATTAAAACCTATGTGTCGATGTATATTACCATGCTAATCATTATTTTGAGTCATTATGAACATGTCCTAAGTCTCCCATAGTTTTTTTTTTAATTTTCGGAAAATTTTATTTTTTCCATTTTTACAGGCTTATTTTTAATAAGTTAATTGTAAAACTCTAAAAAGTCATAAAAGTGTGGCTAGGAGGTTGTTTTTGCCATGGAGGTGCTCGTTTTCTAACTCAGAGCACCCACTTAACCCCTAGACCCACTTTCCTAAGTTTTCAAGTAATTTTTTATCTCCAAAATTAATAATTACTCGAAAAACCCCAAAAAGACCAAAAAATTGGAAAAAACGCGAAATTCGCCAACTCATAAAAAATTGGAAACTTGATGAAAATTGATTACGTGACTTGGCAAAGGTCAATAGAATTATTCCTAAAGAGTTACAAGTCACCAAAAGGAAAGAAATGGTTGCTAAATATCAAATTAGATTTTTTTCCAAGAGAGGGGCGCTTTTCCCAAGAAAGAAAGATTTGGTTTGAGGTTAAGCTTTTGGCATTTTGGGTAATTGTATTCTTTATGCCCCAAAGCATGGAGATCCAACTCACATCCAACTCACGCCAAGCTATCAAGCTCATCCTTTAGCAAGTGCACCCCCTCATGTTGAGTTTTTCTATTTAAGAGAGCAAGTTCTCTTCATTTGGACAGAAGATTTTGGCAAGAAACTTATGCTCCTGTACTTTGTAATATCTTTCTATCATTTTGAATAAAAGGCTTTGGAGGTCAAGAACTGTGTAGCGATTCTATGTGTGGATGAATATTGTCTTGAGCTTTTGAAGTAGCCGGTGGTGTTCATTTTCTTGCATCTCTTTGGTTAAGCTTGGCCTTGTAAGGAGAGTTGTCTCTTGGTAGGGTAAGGTTTAAAAGCTTGTTTGCTTGAAGATATTACTGTTTATTTGTTTCAGATATCTTGGAAGTACATTTTTATTTTGTTTAATAATCTTGTTTTCTAAGTTTCTGTGGCAAGTGGCACCAAATTTCTTAACCATTTTTTTTGTGCAAGTATTTTGTATTAGTTGCAGGTTACATAGATTGAGGAAGAGGTTGAGTTTGCTTACATCTTCCTGGTCTTCAACAACTAAAAAAAAAGCATAGTCCCTCTTTGTTCCATTGTGAAGAACTCTGTCGTCCATATTCCGGCATCAATCTTCTTCATATCTTCTCTCATTCTACAAAAATTATTTATTTTTGTTACCGATTATTTTGATAATTGATATTTAGTTTAGTATATAAAAATATATCAATAACTAAATCTGATTTCATTTATCATTAAAGTTAGATCTGATTTGAATGTTAAAACTCATAAATCTAGCTTCAAACAAGTACTTTTCAATACTGTAATTTTTTATCTTTTAAAAGTTACTTGAATTACATGTTAATTTTTTATTGTTTAGATAAAGAATTTGACATATTTAACTGAACATTGTTTGTTGTTTTGCAGCAGAAGTAGATAAAAGAGAGAGGCACTCTGGCCAAATTTCGAAAAAACAAGCAACCGAAGATCCCTCTTTTCACAATTCTCTCTTTGGCCATTTTTCTAAGGCCCTATATTGTAATACTTGTGCTTACTATTCTACAAAGGAGCACAAGTAATTGCCATCTCTAAATCATTGTAAAAAAAATTTAAAAAAAACAAGTGGGCAGCCAAGTGCCCACACCCCATCCCCCCAGGGGGGATTCACACTGTTTTCACTTTTTTCATTTTTTTTAATAATTTCAATTTCTTTCAAGTTTCTTAAATAAAACTAACCAATCTGGTTGTGTTCTCAGTAACGAGAGTATCGGTACTATGATTTAAAAATCTCACACTTCGTTCTTAAAAAACTTAAAATTTACAAGACTTCATTCCCCGTATGCTCTTGTGACCACTGCAGGCCTTTGGTTGGATCGATGGGACAATCAGAAAGGGATTGAAGTGACTAGTAATTAGTGGAACACTTCAATTAATCCCTACAAGTGAAAATCCAGCACTTCATTCGATTTTACCAGGTTGTGGGGAAATTCTGCAAGTGAAGCGGGAACCACTAGAAAGTGACCATGGGGCACCGTTAGGCTACACCCTCGTTTGGTGCAGTGTTGAACACAACCTCACGACTCCATCTAGCCCACACGTCACTGTGAGAGCCACTCCTTGGTAAATCCGGACACACTCCTAGTACCCCCTGGGTATATCTGGAATACCATTTCCCTCATAATAATAGGATCATCACCACATTCTTAATAAAATTTACCAAGAATTTACCCACTCCCTAACTACTCATTTAATAATTTTAAATTTGACCAACCGAGACAACTGCGGTACTTCTCAAGACTACACTAGCAACCCCCTTACAAGCACTCCATTAGCATTGGTCTATTTGGCATTTTATTTCATGTTTGATGCTTAAGTTAATCAATGTGTTGTTTGGAATGATATTTAAATGCTAGTTATTTGAACCATTTGTAGCTCATCTCAGTTTCGGTATTTATTGATTCATCTCCTAGACTTATTGTTTTATTATATAGATTAAACACCATAGTTTATTTTACTAGGGACCACCCCCCTTGGCTTCGCTAGGAGAGAGCCTAGACGGAGGAGTCAAGATCAAGTGACAACACTTGACTCTTGCTTGCCCCCAAGGTCGCACACAGTGGCTTGAAGATTTCTGCCACGTGACCCGAGGTGCGAATTAGGCGGCAACAGATTGTAAAGCCCCAAAAAGATTTGGGTAGAAGTCAAAAATATAAGAGAGCCCAATCCTCAACTTGATTGCATACAAATCCCCTAATTAGAAGAATTGTAACATAGCATGGAAGGATGGAAAAAAGGCACCTGATATGCAATGGCAACAAGTTTGAGAATCACAAAAGTATGAAAAATCTTGAGGTGCAGCTTAAATAATGCTCAACCATACTATCAAGGAAGCTAGGAGAAACCGATAACTCGTAGACTAATTTTCAATTCAACCACTAATGAAAGCTTAGACGAAAATATTATCATGAATGTAATTAGAGAAAATATTAATCATGAATTTAATAAAAGAAAATGCCAAGTTTAGATTTTGCATCCCTAAGTAGTATCAGGTATAACTCTAGAATGATATGTCATCACTCCATAGAGACAGGAAAAGAACGAATATTAAAACACGGATTTTCTTTTAAAGTGACTCCTTTGCACTGAAAGAGAAGCATTGCAACTGGTTGGAAGAAATTGAACACTACAAGCAGCCCTCATGCAAGGGAGAAACGACCCTCAAGGGACGAACCATTGAACATAAACATTTTTGCTCAGTTAAGTTGCAACTTGCCACAACAAGGGGTACTCTCCATCCAGATTGCAAAGCCTTGCACTAGACCCCAACCCCTCATGCCTTCCAAAGAATCAAAATTTGGTGGGTGACCTAAAGTGCTGCTGTCTTCTCTGTTGAACCACAACCCCATTGGCAACAAAGGCAATTTGAAAGATTTCTTAAAGGCTAATAGTTTCTTTTTTAATCAGATTTGCAGATTATACTTGAAATATGAAAGTCATGAGCATCAAATCAAGAGCCATGGAAGTCAAATGAAGGCGTTGAAGATCAGGCACGGCGTTGAAGATCAGGCACTCTGTGGCATGAGGCACCCTCGCCCGTATTCCTGGGAATGAAACTTTTTTCACAGCCTCATGGTTTCCCAGATTCCCAAGGAAATTAGGTCCATAGAAAGGTCATTTTCTTTGAACAAAAACAACTTCATAAATCTCCAAATGCCAGCACAATAGAATAAGTCTGCCATTTGGAAGCAGGTCAAACACTTAGATGATTATATCCAAGTTTAAATCACTTCTGTTCTGAGCATATTCAACTGTGAATCAATGGCTTAAATTGTGAGGTTTGCTGTTTACTTTGTAAAGACATTGAAAAACTGCCATTCCTTCCAACAATAGGATGAAGATGACATACCTTCCCAAAAACGAGAGAAACACGATTTTTTCTTTTTCTGTTCACTACATTATTGAAATAGAACGTTAAGAAGACAATGTCATTTAGCTCTGTGATGATCAATCTGATCAGCAACGAGACTAGAGCCAGGGAAAAAAAATTATACGACTGACATTGAGAATACAATTTGGCAGATTGAGGATTTTATGCCCATGTGAATCATTTTCAGAATTTAAAACTTCCACAAAAGCCAATGGGACGTTGGTTCACTGGTAAGGCCCGATAGACTATTAAGCTGTCAACCAGGGTGCCACTCTTGATGTGGTCTGCCCCACCCGAATAGCACGAGTTACAAAGGAGGTGAGGAAGCGTGTGAATCCCGCAGGGATTTTGGTATTATAGTTACCCCTCAAACGTGGCACCTAGGCCGATTAAAGTCTTCAATATGCAGTGCAGTCCCTTGGGCTTTTTTCACGGTATAGTTCCAACTTTCAGAAAAGGGTATTAACAAAATGTTGATCCAATATCAAATGGAACAGGCCAGTAAACGTAGCAACCATTGTACCACCGAAAATAAAACCCAATAATCATATTTGACTTGTAGCTCCATCATTTTAGCTGTATATGTACATGACAGCAGGTTATCTAAAGTAGTCGTTGCGACTATAATATAGGTTTTAATTGCCAGTGAAAATTGTCAATTCAAATGAAATTCATCCATTGATACTTAATTATTGGAAGCTTCCATTTGTAATTCAACAAATACTGTGGAGAATAACAAAAGAAACAGAATGAGAAACCGGGTAGGAAATCAATTAAAAACATACCTGGGCATCAGGATGGGAATAGAAAAGATCGGGGTGAACAAGCTTGAATAGACGACGGAGTTCTGCCCTGAGAGACGGTATGGATTCTTCATACTCATCGTCGACAGCCTTACCTGATCGAACGTGGAATAATTGAAGCTGCAATGGAGGAGAGAGGGATCCAACCTGAAATCTCTCTAATGTCGATAACCTGAGGGCATACCTTATTCTCGCCCATGCCCACATTTCTGTTCATTCCTCTCTCTTCCCCTTAATTAAAATCTACAGCCTCAATTTTATATTCGGTCAAGGTGATCTAAAAACAACTCTGAAAAAATAAATCCCCACGAGCACGATGCTTACATTTAACCACGACTTAATTGCTCTGAGATGGGAAAGTGAACATGACTAAAAAGACATCCAAAATCTCTGACCAGTTAAACTTAGGAATGGTATTACATTGTTATTATAGTAAAAAACACCCAAAATCTCAAACCAGTTAAATTTAGAAATGGTATTACATTGTTATTCCATTAAGACGGGCAAGATAGATAAATTTAGGAATGGTGTTACTTGTTATTCTATTAAGAATAATAATGTCGTATAAATGTAATGTAAAATATTTGGTAACTTATTTCAACTTAATTTTAAATGTCATATTAAAAATAGATTTATATTAAATTTTAGATTCCAATTTAATTGGTCACTATATCATTCTTACACATTATATGTATTTGTATGAGAACAAAAAAAATTATATCAATATTGATATATTTTGTTGATTATAGGAGAGTTGTGCATAGTGTTCAAAATAAATAGAACATTATAAACAAATTTGGGAAAATGTTATTTTTTCTAGTGGAACTTTTTCGTTAGAGGGAGTTTAACTCTTAAGACATTTTGTTTCAAGGATATTTGGGTAAAATTCTTCTAGCAAGAGGTGCAATTATCAATAAAGCATTGGAATTATTAAGATAATGTTTATTTTTATTTATCCATTCACTAAGTTTAAGTAAGCTTAACTTTAATATCTTCTATTTTAGGCATAGCTAGTTGAGTTGTGATTTAGTGGATTTTAATTAAACCAGCCTAGATCCAAATCCTAGGCTCTATCAAGCACCGAGAGGGATCAAATCTCCCGAGGTGCAAACCTCTTCTCAGGTATTGCACTCAAGCTTTTCGACAAAATATTTACTACTTTTTACATTAGTTACTTCAATAATACAAATGTTACAAACATTACATCACGTTACAAGATCTCTCCCATAATATTCACTATCACTATTATTTTTTGCCGACATCTTACAAACGTTACAAACATTACATCACGTTACAAGATCTCTCCCATAATATTCACTATCACTATTATTTTTTGCCGACAAGTTACAAACGTTACATCACGTTACAAGATCTTTCCCATAATATTCACTATCATTATTATTTTTTGCCGACATGTTACAAACGTTACTAACGTTACATCACGTTACAAGATCTCCCCCATACTGGGTTGTAGAGCGCCTCTCGGCACAATGAGTAGTTAATATGCATAGCATTTGCTCTATACAAAGAACTTGGGTCCTCATTGTAATAGTTGATTGATAAATAATTGACTACCCACCTTGCTAAGTAAATGTTTCATTTTCAAGAGCTTTACTATGTATATCTTGTGTCATTTGTGGATTTGTTGTTTGTGCTCTAATCCTATGACCATGTGCAATTTCAAAAACAGGATCGAAGTGGATTTAGAGTAAATATTGACTACTAAATGAGTTAGATCACCGAGTTCTACAAATTTATTCCATGGGCACTTTTAGATCTTGATATTTTTTGGAGCTATTAGACTACGCAATTGAGTTTGAGCAACCAAATTAGCCAAGAACACTTCTCATTCCACCAAAATCAAGTTCTAGATACTCCAAATATGGCATGTGTGTTCTCATTTACTAGAGGTTTTGTAAGTTTCATTTTGAATTATTTTTCAAAATTTATTAAGAAGAAAATTCAATTTCTTTTTAATTTGGTTTTTTCCATTTTTTCCAACAAGCTTGGTTTATTTTTTTCTAGACCCCTTTATACTTGTATGGAGGCAGTGTTCTCCAATAGCCTCCCCTTGTTCCTCCTTGTCCCCTTATCTCTTCAACGCCTCATATTTACAATGATGGTCAATGTTTCTTCATGTGCCAAAGATATAGAGAGTCAACGAGGAAATGGACCCATCCCAATGAGAATGTTGAAGCCCACTTACTTCCATTCACTGCTATCAAGATTATGCTACAATATTTTTCTTTTCTCTTAGATAATAACATAAGTATTACTACTTATCTATGTTGTTTTACATGTTGAATGGTGTTTTATGGTTTAACTCATAGTTTGATCATTTGCATGATTCCATGTTAATTAGTTGAGGTTGTATTACTCTTGTGCTTGTCCCACAACTAACAATTGTTTGGTGTTTTGCTCACATCCTAGTTAAGTTAAGTGGTTATGTACACCATTGCAACAAAAGCCACATACCAAATTGGTGACTCCACTTTGGTTTAAATATGCATATCTACCACTTCAGGTTGTTTTATGCTTGGATGTGCCTTTTGTTGTCTTAAAGGGTCACATTTGTTTATGTTGTTCCCTTTATCACTTGCAAGTAAAGAGGGGATTTTCAAAAACTAGAGGTCTTTTAATCTTGGTGTGAAAGGCATATGTTTGCTTTATGCTCTGCACGTGTGGGGGCTTCCCCACAATGCATTGCACATGGTCTTCACGAAAGAGACCATCATGCATTAGTTGAAGTTCATTGTTTTTAGCATTTTATGGTTTTGTTTTGAGTTTATATATGTAGTTTTTAATTTTTTGGGAATTATAGACAACTCCAACCTTACTATTTATCTCATTTCACAATTAGTAATAAACATAGTTAATGGGTAGGGGGCGGAATCATACTTCCTAATTCTTGCCACATGGATGGTTTATTTCTTATCCATTTTCACTTAGATTTATAGCTTAGCATTCCATCAATTACCTAACATCATTTGATATTTACTAGTTAAAATTGTTCAACAACTTTAAAAGGAATAGCTTGCTAAAGGAATTAACTCTTAGTATTAATCACTTCCCATTTGCAATCATTTTCTCTTTTAAGCAATTCATTTTTTAAAAAGCATTTTATATTTGTAAATCACATGTAATGTAGTTGTTTATTATATCAATATCACACAAATAAAGGACCTAAAAACTCTCCCATCCTAAGTATGATAAGTATGATCTTTGCCTTGTTCTCATAAGCACTCTTTGCAAATAAAAAAAGGTGGAAGATTGAAATACCGTTATCATACTTTCATTCAAGTTGTAACTTATTGTTTCAAAATTGCTTAGTGCATTTAGCATATTAGTTAGGTAAAGAACAAACACATTGGTTTATTTCCACAAATTACCTTCAAGCAATGCAAATTTGAAAGTTGTTCACACCACTAGTGAACACAGGCGAGGGACCTAGTTAACCTTATTTACCAAAGTATTTTTTTTATCTTGCGCCCATAAAGTGACCTCAATGAATTACAAAAGGCTCAAATTCTTTGATACCTCCTCTATCGCACCTTTAAATAAAGTCTACTAGTTCATGATGCTAGTTACCCCCCAAAAAAGCAATCAATGTGATCATCTAACCAACTTAGTTTTTCCATTTAAGATCATGAAACAAATTATAGAATGAGTCAGAATTGTGGAGAAGGTCATCCAAACAACTCCCCACTCAGCTATGAGTGTAAAGTATGCAATAGAGACCAAATCCTACCCTATATGAGACGAAAATCAACTTCTGGATCATCCAGGACCTGTTATAGCTAGAAAAACCACATGACATTAGTATCGAAAAACAAAATAGAATTTAAACTATACAAAGTGGGTAGAAATTTTAAATTTTTACTATAAATAGTTCAAAACCAAAAATAAAACATACCATTCAGAATTTTTAACTATATTTAGTAATTTTACCTTTAAACTTCAACTGATCGGTGTGGACAATCTAGTGAACCAAATTCAAATCCGCAAGTTGCAGGTTGGTGGTCTCTCCCTCCTCTTTCATTTGATCCATTACAATTTTGTTTTTAATGGTGAGTTAAGTGTTTTTTTTCCATCCCTAAAGGCATCTCGAAGTACTTGCAGGTGGCCTTCATTAGACCCGTGAGTGTGACTTTTAACCGTGGGTGCTTGCAGTGAAACCTGCGAGCGATACGTGCTATGCAGAAAGCACGGTCGCGAATACTGCGCAACCTAAATATTTTTCAAAAAATGATAATGAAATGGATTTTTTGATAGAATCTAATGAAAGAAATGGTTCTTTGGCAGGAAAACATGGTGTTGGAATGGAGAGAACGAGAGCATGAGGACATAGATCGCGATGCCATGAGAGATGGCGCAACTTTGAAAGCTTTACAAAGATGTGGCTTATTAAAATTCTACTATACTTGTAGCCTTATTGGATCACGAGCTTGGGCTCTTTGACCTCAAATGGGAGAACTTGGAGTTGACAGTAGATGATATTTACTTCATCACAAGACTATCTCGTAGGGGGGAACCTATGAACCTGGAGGGCACCGGCTGGGGAGGTGACCCACTCAGTGTGCAATACTATGCCAATACCTATTGTTTGCCCGAGACACAAAAACAGGGGACACAAGTCCTAATTGCACAAATTACCAGCTTTCCACTGAAGGTCATGGTAAGCACAATTGCTAGAGTTGCAGGGTCATCCGCCTTACATTTAGCAACACGGACCCATATGCGTGTAGCGGTAGAGTGCATGTGAGGTGCACTGTTTGACTGGTGTTCCGGATTACTCCCGATTATGAAGAAACAATTGTCTAATTGTAGGAGGGGTCAAAAGAAGAGCTTTGGATACGCCAGTATATTAGTTGTGTTCTTCTTTGAGAGGGTTCCTACCCTCAGTCCTATGGTGACTTTACCACCATGCCCACCCCGTGAGCCTAGACTCACGTGGTGGGGCGATATCTTCCTCCGACAGGGTGGTGGTGGCGTTGTCTAGAGCGGCTATGACGATAACTTCTACTCTTGGTGGAGTAGGCAGTTGACTACTCTTGAGCAGTTCCCTTGTGCAAGTTTAGACTTCAAGGGTTATCCAAAACTCATCCTCCCTCCTGGGGGAGCATGGGGAGAGATTGGAATAAATTTTTACTTTTTCATTATTTGGTTTTTATGATATTTTGTTCATCAAATTATATACACATATGTACTTGAGTTTGACCTTATTTATGTTTAAATGCAGATGTTGGACCAGTCCGGCCTGATGGGCATCCCAATACTTTTGTGCGGCCTATGAAGATTGGTGGAGACGATTCAATGATTTGTGTGGTGGAGGGGAATCTGGTCAAGCTTACCCAAGATGTCCCCACACTCAGGATGGAGCGGATCCCCATGGCAATGTAGGAGCATGTAGTTGGGGTTCCTCCAACCTGGTTACGCCTTCTTAAAAGGGTAACTAGGGTCATACTATATTACAAGGAGGTTGTAGAGGCAACTGCAACCGAGGAGGCTGAGGATCGGCCCTAGATCTAGGCTTTTTATGGATTGTGATCCTATTTTTGTATTTTGATGTACTTATGACAGGATCTTCGGATGAGACTCAATGTATCTATGGACATATTTTTACATACATACACACACACACACACACACACACACACACACACACACACACACATATATATATACATGTGTTTCAAATGTGTCTGCATATTTTATTTTACAATGTGTGTGTTAAGTGTCAGTCAAGTATATAATTTGCATATGCATCAATAATTTTGTTCTAATTTCTTGAAATATGAATGTATGAAATGAATTCAAAGTTACATTCAAGTAACCTGACTCGTAAAAACTGTCGTAGTAAAGTAGGGTTTTGCACCTGATAATCACCATTGAGTTGGGAAACCACAAGCCGGGAGTGAAGCTTGACCTCCAGACAGGTAACGCCATGCAATGTAGCATCCCATAACAACTCAATTACAGCGTTATATTCAGCCACATTATTAGTCATAGGACCTAAACAAGCGCCACCAGAGGCAACCAATTATCCTAAGGGTGTACAAATAACCCAGGCGGCTGAAGCCAAATTACAGGTATGATAGTTGGCTCCATCAGCAAAACCTACAAACCACTCGGATGACATCTAAAACAACCAACAAACTGAATAAGAAACACTAACCAGTAAAATGACCTATTGTACATAAACATACAATAATAATAAAGGGAAAAATATCCTGCCTAGGCATAATACGTCTTCAGGTAGAGCCCATTTCTGGGCTCTGAGAGCTTGTTGCCATCATAATTAGTTAATTCATAAGCCCCTTTCTTTAAATCCTTTGACACAACATATGGGCCTGACCACATGGAATTAAACTTGCCTGCCCCCAGGGGTTCCTTGTCCTGATCCCAAAGAAGAACAAGTTCTCCCTCAGAGAAAATTATAGGTTTAACGACTTTATCGTATTGGTTTTTTACCCTATTCTTATGAGCTTTGTTTGCAGTCAGTGCATCTCTATGATGTTCATATAGATTTTCTAAGTGAAGCAAACATTCTTCAAGGTCTGTGGTGTTAGGGAACACATGAAAAGCAATTTTTAAGGATGTTATCTCGCACTCAACCGGTGTGACTGCTTCCACCCCATGAATGAGCTAGAAAGGCGAGAAACCAGTAGCAGTCTTAACATTAGTCCGGTATCCCAAAGTGTAGGTTATAGATATGCCCATTTGACCTACTCGTGTTGATAGTGCACTTCATAATGGTTTCAAGGTCTTATTAACCGCCTCTACTTGTCCGTTCACCTGAGGGTAAAAGGAAGATGAATGATCTTGCGTAAACCCTAGCATGGTGGTCAACTCAGTCATCATGATGTTCTGAAAATGAATGCCATGGTCGGTGACAATCTGCTTTGGTATGTCGAACCTAGCATTGATTTGGTTGAAAATGAAATAAGTTGTCATTTCGCCATCAGCCTTAAAGGTAGGCATTAACTCTCCCCACTTTGTAAAGTAATCTACAACAACAATGATGTACTTGTGCCCCCCAACAGAAACTGGGTTGCACGTCATGAAATCAACCCCTCACTTAATGAAGGGCCCTACCGTAATGATGGGAGATAAAGGATCAGGATGCAACCGCATATTTTTGGTATAGAGCTGACAAGGATGACAACGCTTTACAGCTTCCACACAATCTTTACAGATAGTGGGCCATAAATAACCAGCGCATAGAATCTTCTGGGCCATTGCTAACCCAGATAAATGACCCCCACATGCTCCGTTGTGAGAATCATTTAGGACATGTTCTTCCTCCTCGTGGGTGAGGCATCGACGCAAGATAGAATGTACCCCTCGTCGATACAAGGTATGTTGATGATAAGGTAGTTTTTTCGCATTAACCCGCAACTTACATCGATCTTCCCGCAAGAAGGACACATGATACTTAAGAGTCTGGAGATATACAAGGATATATCCATACCAGGGATCAGAGGTTGAGATCAAAAAGATACTCGTATGGGAATGAGTCTTCTTCCACCACTATAGTCTCTTCTGTAGGGAATTCCGAGATCAATTCTATGAATACTAAGGATTTTTTAGACTTACCAGACTGAAAATCCAAGTCAAACTCTTGAAGAATGACTATCCATTTATTGAATTTCTCCCCGGTTATACGTCGAGACACAACATAATGGAACATATTCACATCTGCAACCACTGTGGTTGTCCTCAGCAAGATATAGTGTCGTAGCCTCTAAACGGCATAAACTGCCGCCAATGCCAACTTATCGATGTGCGAGTATCTAAGTTCAGGATCTTCTAATGCTCGACTAAGGTAGTAGACGACATGATCTTGGAGCTCATCATCTTCCTGAACTAGTACTACTCTTGGTTGACTTGAATCCGGCCATATATAATATAAAATCTTTAGTGTAATATGGTGGATGCAAGAGAGGAGCTGATAGTAAAGCCTTTTTTAATGCCTCGAAAGTGAGTTGTGTGGTTTCATCCCACAGGAATGGGGTGCCTTACTTCAAAAATTGCATGGAACCCTTTGTAATCTTGGCATAGTTGACTATAAAACACCGAAGGAAATTGGATTTCTCCTGCAAGCTCTGCAACTTCCTGATAGAACGAGGAGGAGGAAGATTTACAATGGCCTCAACTTTTAATAGAGCCATGTGTATACCTCTGTTTGACACAATGAACCCTAGTAACATCCCCGACTTGATGCAGAAAACACACTTGTGGGGATTCAAGCGTATTTTTTGGGGAAAATCATACGAAGATGGTCTGGATGGTCCTTCCTCTTGTGAGAGTGGGCAGGCAGATCATCCAAGTAAGGTTCAACGATGTGCCTTGTACGTGGAAGGAAAAATTTAGTGCCCGCTAGAAGGTAGCCCCGACATTTTTCAAACCAAAGGGCATTTTCTTATACGCGAATGTTCCCCAAGGGAAAATGAAGGTCGTTTTATGTTGCTCTTCCGGTTTTATTTAGATTTGGTTATATCTTGAAAAACATGAATGAATTAAAATACTTCACTACCCGCACAAGCATCAATAATATGATCGATGAATGGTGTGGGGTAGTTATTCTTGGGACAGGCCTTGTTTAAAACATGAAAGTCAGTGCAAACACGTATAGTCTCTTGTTTTTTATTAACTGGAACGGGATTGGATACCCATTTAGTCAATGCAATGGGGTAAATGAACCCAACTTTCAACATTTTTTCCACTTCAGGCTTGAGCGTTGCCGCTTTCCATAGATTTACTGGTCTAATCTTATGTCCAAGAGGTTTTGCGTCAGGGTAAGTACGGATCTCATGTTCAAGTATATATGGATCAATTCCCGGCATCTCCTCATATGACCATACAAAGACGTCATGAAATTCCTTGAATAAGGAAGTATAAATGGCAACCTCTTCCGAAGAACAGTTTGCGCCAATCTAAAAATTTTCCACGACGTCAAGTTTTGTAGAAATGTTGATCGAAATGGTAGGAGAGATATTTGCCATATTCCCCTCGGCAAAAACTCCCTCCTTAGGTAAACAATTAATCGACAGATCAACACCTTTTCCAGTCTCACATGGAACTATGAATTGTCAATATTGCTTAATTCTAGAAGGAAGAAGGACTTATGGTGAAGGTATTCACAAATATTTTCTCGTCCAATCATAGCTTCCATAATGGCTTCGTCTGAAGGCAAAACCATATACAAGAAATCATAGGAATATGTAGAGTTTTTCGCCCAGGCAGGCAGATACATTTCATTTGACTCCTATGAGAATGAAGAAGGAGTCGCAATGGAATCAACAGTGGCATTAAATACAACTTGATAAGCTACTTCCACTGTTGATAAGGGCACTTGAGGTTCTTGTCACGAAGGGATGACCCAAGGGTCAGTTCTATCTACAATCGTCGCAATAGACTTCCTGACACTCGTTGAACCTAAGTAATTAATAGGGGATGGTATATCAAATGTTCCCATCAATGATGTATACATTCCAAACCCCAAGCTCTTGTTCATCGGTTTCTACTGATCTATCAAGGGTATCGTGCACTCATTAGTTTCCAAACAACCTTTCAGAGTGAAACTGAGCTAGTCGATTGTAACCAGCTTCCCTTTGTGCGAAAACACTACAACTCGAAAAACAGATGAGGGAATGGCACACATGGCATAAGTCCAACTTCTCCCCAAAAACATATTATAGTCCAAGGGAGCATCAATCACTTTAACTTCAACAGGCACTGCTTTCCTTGTCAACTTTATTTCGAAAGTTGGTAGGATACCATGTTGACGGAAAGACCTTGCCTCGAAAGCAGTAAGTAGAGTGTTTGATGGGACCAACTCTGGGGATCCCAAGGCTTTCCAACAAGAGATCGACATGACGGATGTGGAAGCACCTTCATCAACCAGTGTTCGTCCAATGGTCTTTCCTCCATGGACAACATCGATTGACAAGGCCACATGGTATGGCAGGCGTATTTTGACATCAGAAAGATCAAATTTAGCCAATAGGATCACTGACTCCATGCTACCTATGGCTGCCAAGAGTGCACCCCTTTGGGAAGGACAACTCTGTAGCACCTCCAATGTCAACATCGCACAAGGTGTTTGAACTAAGTCTTTTACCACAGAGCACTTAGAAGTAGCCCTATCATTAAGGTTGTGAAATGTTTTCTTGAAGACACCTTTCGGTATATTGGGAATTGGTTCGGCCGGTTTTTCAATGGTGACAGGGGCTAAAGTTTCAGTAGTAGAGTTACCTTTATCCCTAGCCTCCTATTCATTATTTTTGTTTCTTGATTGTAGGAAAGTATTGGATTGGACCATATTGATATAATTGTGATGAGTAGGAGCACTAGCTGTGCCCCTGACATCTTTTGAAGCAAAAGTCGCATTTTGTCCTTGGGGAAAGGGATCCTTCAGGACAATTGGTTGTTGATTTTTAAGCAGCTTATGTGCTTGTTCCATTAAGGGGCATTGATAAGTAATATGGTCTCCCTAGCACAACTTACAAGGAAATTTAACCTTCTTCCCATCTTGCTTTCCCCCCTCAGCATTATTTGTGGGCTTTTGTTTATTTTGGTTTCCCTCACCCTTCTTCCCCTCCTTCGTTTTCCCACCGGGATGTTGATTTTCATTTTGGGAAGACTGTGTAGAATAAACATTAGCACTTTGCAGTGAGGGAGTGGCAGTATTAACTGCCTCCGTTGCAGATTATTTCACTGTCAACTCATGGAGTTGATTTTCCAGTGATTCTATAATGGGAGTACTTACTGAACCAACCAGACCACCGACATGGGGTCTAGGCTTGGGTTTCTCTTGGTCATTCGTAGACCTTGGCGCCTCGGGGATAATTTCATAAAAAATGCTAGACTGAACATATATCATATCTAATTGTTGGGCCCTGAGAATTGCCTCTTCCTCCTTGGTAACCCCCAAAGTGGACACGTCCTTAGAAATATAAGGTAGTAGAGATTTCAAGAAACACCCCAACAAGAACTTAGGAGGTATGGTGGATTTAATAAGCCTCTTTCTTCTTCTCCACTACTGGATATGATCGGATATGTGGGTGTCCTTGTTTTGTCAAAAAATTCGACAACAAGTTTGTATCGGCATCATACTAGACATGAAGTTGAAAGTGATTTAGAAACACGGTTGCTAAATCAAGGAAGCTATCATAGGCGACAGATGAAAGTTCTATGTACCATTTCGCCACTACATGGGTTAATGTTCTTTGAAACAACATCAACCAAACAAGGTCATTATTCAATGAGTTAGAAGAGCACCAAGGATGAAATGTGGTGATGTGAGCACCTGGATCTTCACTAGTTTTGCCTTCAAACTTTGGGATGTATGAGGGTAGTTTGATGGGTATAGGTGGCCATGCCACATTGTGATGCACATGGTCATTCATTAGTTTAGACAAGTCTGGCGAGTTTAATGTTGCCAGGAAAATAAAGTTTTGTCCTAGCCCGGGTATGATATTGAGGAGTCTGAGGTGTGGAAGTACGTGCCCCAGGGATCTTGAAAGAAAAGGTGGGGTTTCCCTAGCCGTCGATTGTGATGTCGTAGCATTATTCTGAAAAGGATTCCATCAGAAAGACAGAGGATTACAGACTTGTGGTGTGTGATAAGTGGTTTCGCCTGCTCCAGCCAAAACTAGAGTTTGAAAAGTAGGAGCAAAAATTCCTCCACTAAATAGTGAAAAGGGAGAGCTCCCAAAAGGAGTGGTCGAAACCTGATTGGAAGTCTGAAAACCGTAACCTATGAAAGTGATTGGGTTTCCAAATGACATACCCACATAAGTAGGTGATGGGCCTACATAAGGTGCAGATGGAGGAATATGTCCTCCATTCCATGGGAATCCCTGGACAAACAAAGTGGACCCACTTGAACCACTTTGAGCACTTTGCATGAAAGGAGATGAAGTAAAAGGTACACTGGGAATCCCAATGACTACCCCACTAGAATGAACTATAACATTAGAAGGTGATGAGGGATTGACCACTTGAGCACTTGGAGAAAGAGGTGTTGTAGATGCACTAGGTCTTGGAGCACTCACCGAGGGAGGTGAGATTCCACCAGACAACATGGTTGAAGTAGGGGTAGACATACCCTCTCCTATGAACATGGCTAAAAGAAACACCAAAAACAGGTGAACTAAAAGGCAGGACTTGGACTATCACAGGATCGTTCAGATCAGTTAGAGGTGTATTATAATTCCATACAAGTTCGTAAGCCTGCAAGTCTTCTATCTCTACTGGTGGGGTTTCTTCCTGATTAAGTCTAAGTTTCGATTCACCTGGAATTTCGCTAACATCGATCAGTTCAAAAGAATCATCTATGGCAAGTCTCTGCCTTTGAGGTGGCGGTGGAGGCTCCACTATAAAAGATGGAGGAATGTTTTGCAACCTTCTAGACATACGGAGAGGATGGTCCTCCACAACTAAAAATATGACTCACACACCTAAAGGCCAATTAAACATAAACAACCTAAGTATCATAAACACACCAGATAAAAGATACACCTTCCAAAGGAAAGTCTGGGATGATTAGGGCCCAGATCCAACCAGTGAAGATTGAATAATGGTTACTTGGCATCTCGTGAAGAGTTCTCTGGGTGCAAGCGCTGGAATCACCCAACCGTCCTCCCAAATTATCAACCGAGGTTAGCTCCCAAGTCCACCATAGGAGCACTGGAAATAGCCTTCCAATGCCACATGTGTAAGAACCTAGTGCATGGAGACTAAGGCCACCAAATATACAACGAGAGTCTGGTGGAACAATCGCTGGCTTGATCGATGTGCTTGGGAAGGGTAGCTAAGCCCGAAATCCTACCAATACTGGCACCTCACGGGGCCGAAGAAGAGGTATCGCTAGAATCCTCATACGCACAACAATCTTGGTATATGATCAAACAAGGAATTGGAGGGTTATCTCCTCAACCAAGTTTTGTCGCGGCCTCGTGCTTGACTCCTGTGTTAGAGGAGATTTCTGGATTATCCTATGTAGAAGTGGATTTACCTAGAGATAGGCCACTACATCTAAAATCAAAGTGCTCTTGGACAGTTAAAATCTCATAGTCCAAGAACCTAGCCTAAGCTAGTTTGTGATCGAACCTATAAAAAGAAAGATTACTAATAATTTTATGTTAAATGTTTTTTTAATGGCTTTATTACTCAGGGGTAGTGGAGTGGGACTGGATGGTGTTTGGACTCAACATGTGAAAACAAGTGATTAATGAAATTTCAAAATAAATGCAACTAGCAATGCTCTTTTTCTTTTTTCTTTTTTTTATGAAACTAATGAAAACTTTTTGAACAATTTTGAGAAACTAGACTTTAATATTTTGTTTTTTTTTAAATAGAGGAAAAACAACTAATGCAAATGAAACTGCCTTTCGTCTTTCTTTAACAAAAAATTAAAAAAAATCATGCAATTGAATGCACTTTAAGCAAGCTAAGCAATCCGATCATATATAAATGTAAATGATACTAGTCATATCTTTACAGTAACAATCTTCAGCAAATCAAGCAAAGATGACTCAAAACCTCACTTGGAGAGAACTATTGACTCGGTAAGACCAATAGATCAAAAATTGGTAAAAATGGCTAACCTAGACAACTACAACAATAGTCCAAGGTATATCAATGTCTTAAAAGGACTGACAGACACCAGTAAACTAAAAATACACAAGCATTTAAACCAAACAACCAAGAAGGAAAGACCCAACACATTCACAAAAGAGGTTTCAGACCTAACTTTCTCAAAAACACTTTATTAACAAGCAAAAGTGAAATGTACAGACCAACAACAACGGTACCATGCTAAAGAAAGAACCCTACAGACACCTGAGAAGTCAGAAAGCAAAAGTCAGGAAAAACCCTAGCAATTTGACCTATACCTACAGGAAATCGTGACTGTCATTAAGCCAACCCGCAAATGAGTCATTACTGTATATACAGTCAACCCGCGAATACAATAGTGCACTTGCGACTGTATGTATTGACAGGCCGCGGTTACAGTCAATTTTTTTCAAAAGAAAAAAGAAATGACTAAAGGATCCTGAACCTTAAACACTGAAAATTGAAGGTAAAAAACAAACAAAACACTTAACACCATCAAAAAGAGGAAACTGGAAAGGAAACACCTATGGAACAGACCCAAAATAGGTTAGATTCTCTAGTGGAGTTGCGAGTTGTATTGTTCAGGAAAAGTCTACCTTATGACCTAAGGGTCTGGGGTCACTGACATACCAAAATCAAACTTGCATACATTCAACTATCTAGAAATTTAAGAGAGAAATAGGGCAGAAAGTTAGTGTACCTTGTTTATGAAGGTTGGTCCTAGCTTTCTCCTTCAATCCAAATGTTCCTACAGCTCCAAGGGATCTTTACACCTGTAAAAGAGATAGATGCCTTCCTGCAGAATCTTAGATGTTATGTAAAAAATTAATGAAATATTATGATTGTAGTAACACAATAATATAATTCATGAATCATAACACATAAGAACATTAGTGCACCAATTTGGAGTAAAATCTCTCTTTATTAATAAGCAATGATGAAAGATACAACCTATATCTAATACAAGTCCTCCTCTGCTAGCCAAGGAACTAAGTTTTGTTGCTCTAAATATCCAAGGGCATTCCTCCAACATAACCTTGCTCTCCTAAGATATATATTTGGCCTTAACCCTTACCCTCTATTTATACCTGATGAATAAGAGGAGTTACGTGTAATGTCCCCATTTTAAAATAATTGCATAGTGGGAAAATTCCATCAATCCTATTAGTTCCCTAGGTTGGGTGGAAACATTGGGAAGTTAACAAGGGAGCTAATAAATGATGTTTAGACATTAGAAGGAATAAAATATTTATTGAATAAGGTCAATTAAATGAATGCAAGTGAAGAATGAAATGGCTAGGAAAAATGGAGACAAATGGAGACTATGGGGCCCACTAAAGCTAGAATTCCTATGTTAAATGGAATCCACCTCTTGCAATCTCAAATATATGGAAAGCCTAATGTTTTGGATGGATTATAAGGTCAACATACTTTTCCATATACTTCATTGGTCGAATTTGGGATGAAGCATAACTTACATGAGCAAGGAAGAGCCAAATGGGGAGTTTCATGGACACTTGGCTAGATTCCCCTTACACTTATGACATCTATGACACCAATGATGGAGATTCTATGACATTTATGACACAATTCATATCTGAAGGCTGAAATATGACATCTCTGACATATCAGGTCGAAATAGAGCACCCAATAGAGTTCCCATGTGATTTGGAGAAGCCCAATGGGTTCCTACTCAATTTGGGAGAAGATGGAAGGTGAAGAGAGAGGCCACATGGCATAGCATGAAGAACGACACCAATTCGACTTGGATTTGGTTTATGGATGTATTTGGAAGCTGAGGAGACCATTAATGTTTATAAAATAGAGGGAGCAGCCATGAGAAGGGGCTTTTTGATCAGTTGTGAAATTTGTTGTTGTGAAGAGAGAGAACTAGTGAGTGACTAGTTCATGCTTGAGCCAATTTCGAGGGTGAAATATTCCCATCCTAATTGGTGATTGGAGAGGCCACCCAGGTCTTTCAAGGATATTAAATGGAGTTATAATATATAGGTGCAGCTACATAAGCTTGTGGACACTTCAGGATTCAGCTCATTCCCCCTCCCATCTCACATTCTTTCACCATATTTCAGCCCGGTGGAGTGAGGCGCACTTGGTGAGCCATTTATCTTTTTGAGGGAGATCCTATTGCTCCATAATTTTGTATTATGTTGTAAATAATATGCTCTATCTATTCAGAAATATATCAGGTCGAAATGCCAAGATATTTTATTTATTATTGATCAGTAATAAACAAACAGTGCCTTTTTTTGACCGAGGAGATCGCTGCGTCGAAGGTTCGAGGAGATCGCTGCTGCGCTAGGTCTTCCTCCGCGAGCTCCACAGCGGCCGCCATGGCTGCGCCTGGGGGAGGGTTGTCCCCTCCCTCCCCTCTCTCAGAGGTTGATGCCTTCAAGAAATTGCTTTCACGTGCCGGGAAGAAAATGGCAAACCCCCAGATACCGAAATTCATCAAAAAAATGGAAGCAATCCCTGAAATAATCCTACCAGAAGAAAAGCCCATCAAGATCGCTCTTGCCCTGGCAGAAAGAGGACTGGTAGGACAGTTCATGGGCCTATGGCCCTCCACAAGAACCACGGACGACTGGATACAAAGAAACTGGAGGCCGCAGCTGAAGCACAGCGTAACCTGCTACCCGGTGGGCAGAGGCTTCTATATTTTCGAATTCATCTCCAAAGACGACCGTGACCTCGTATTCAGAAATGGCCCCTACTTCATGGGATCCCAAGGATTGTATTTAAATCGATGGACCCCGGATTTCGATCCGAATCTTGACTCACCAAAGGAGGTTCCAGTCTGGGTCCGTCTTCCTAACCTACCAGCCCACTGCTGGAACTCAGAATCCCTGGAAAAAATAGGAAATGGACTCGGCCGCTACATTGACAAAGCAGATCCCAAGGGGCAATACGCCTGCGCCAGAATCTGCGTTGAGGTAGATCTCGAGGCGGGGCTACCAGAAGCAATCAAGATCTCGGTGGGTGATTGGCATCACTTCCAACAGTTGGACTATGAGCAGCTGCCCTTCAAATGCAGACACTGCCATGAACACGGTCACTTCCAAAGAAACTGCCCCAAATTCCAGCAAGGAGACGAAACTGAAGGATGGCAAAGGCCCAAAAAAGGGAAAACAGCCCCAAAAAACCAAGAGAGAAGGACCGGATCCGGGCTGCAAGACCCAAGCAGCAAAAAAGCAACAGAAGAAGGGACCTTCCCTCCCAACTCCAGCCAGATCCATACTCCAAATAAGCCCTCAACCACTGAGGGAACAAGCGCAGAAATCATATTCCCCGATAGGCTGAATGTGGCAGATCCTAGCGGCCCTGGTGAAGTACCCACGCAACCAGACCCAACTCTATCCCCAGTCATCACAGAGATTATCCCTCCCCTAAACGCCCAGGAGGAAGATCCTTCGAATCTTGACTCAGATCAAGAGGGTTTCTCTGAGGAAGAGTACTCGTATTCCAGCAGTCCGCAGGCGACCCCTCTAAAGTCCAATAGAGGAAGAAAATCCAAAAAAAAGCACCGAGAAGAGAAGTCTCTGAGAGATGTCGCTAAAGGATCCCAGAAAACTTTACCAAATATGATCAGCACCAGATCCAGGCAAGGCCAACCCACCAAGGGGGCCTCCCCTCCCAAAAAAGTTTAAATGCGCTACATCTCCTGGAACTGCAGAGGTCTCGGCTCCAAAACAAAAGAAGAAGCTCTGAACGATATCATCAGAATAAACAAGCTAGACATACTGTTACTTCAGGAAACAAAAATAGAGGATTCAATCCTCTATCAAGCAAGCCACGCTCTCTGGAAAAAGGGCCCAGGGATAGCAATAAGCTCCAAAGGGGCCTCCGGTGGAATTGCCACCTTTTGGGACTCTACCAAATTTGAACTAGTCAAAGAAGAACGCAGCGATCACTGGATCTTCACAAACTTCCTTCATCTGGATTCCGGCCAACAAGTAAGTCTTTTTAATATTTACGTTCCTAACCTCTTTCCTGAAAAACGCAGCTGCTGGGAAACACTCGACACGTTTCTAAATCAGAACAGCCCAAGAAACATCATCATAGCCGGCGATCTCAATGTCACGTTAACCTCTGCAGAGAAGAAGGGGGGCTCCGTAGTAAGGGACCAAGCGAGAGAATGGGTAGAGGACATTATCCTCCATTGGGATTTGATGGACATTAAACCCCCATCAGGGAAGTTTACCTGGTCCAACAAAAGACTAGGTCCTGGACATATAGCAGCTCGTCTCGATAGATTCCTCATTCACTCAGAATACCTCTCCTCTGGTCTACTGGCCAACTCCAAAATCCTCCCCAATAGCACCTCGGACCATAGACCAATCCTTTTAGACATTCTCTCTGACGCCAACCTGGACCCCATACCCTTCCGTTTCAGTCCTCTTTGGCTGCTTCAAGAGAACTTCCAGCAAGTAGTCTCGGACTCCTGGTCTATCCCTTTACCGGGTTCTCCCTCTTACTCTTGGGAACAAAAATTAAAGAGGCTGAAAGCTACTCTAAAGAACTGGGCTAAGCACTTAACCTCCCCCACCGCCAGCAGAATAGCAGCCCAAAAAGAACTCGAAAGCCACCAGCATGCGATGGACTCAATCCCCATCACCAGCACCACCATCTCAAAGGAATCAGAGCTCCAAAAAGTCTATTTCAAAGCCTGTAGGGTCGAAGAAGAGTTTGGGCGCGAGAAGTCCAGAAGCATGTGGCTAAAGAGCGGAGATAAAAACACAAGCTACTTCCACAAACAAGCTGAATACCGCAAAAGCTACAAAGCGGTAAATGAAATCAACTTTCAGGGGTCACTGATAAAAGAGCCTGAAGAAATCAAGAAAGCGACCTATCTCACCTTTAAAGATCTCTTCTCGGCTCCGGAGGACGCCCCTTTAAACCCTTCGGATCACCCTTTTGACCTCATCCCTCCCCTGATTCAAGAAGCAGACAACCTTCTCCTCACCGCCCCCATCTCCCTCAAAGATCTTAAAATGGCCCTTTTCAGAATGAAGCCAGACAGCGCCCCAGGCCCGGATGGCTTTACGGCCAACTTCTTTACAAGCTGTTGGGACATTATCAAATTAGATCTGCTAAGGATGGTAAGGCACTCCCAAATCACCTGCAAGGTCGGAGGAAGCACTAACTCCGCCTTTCTTACTTTAATCCCGAAAGAAAAAGGAGCTAATTCCTTCTCCCGTTTCCGGCCAATCTCCCTGTGCAATCTCAGCTACAAAATAATAACCAAAATTATGGCCAATAGACTCAAAAAAATCCTCCCCAAAGTCATCCCGGAAAACCAAGGGGGGTTTATTAAGGGAAGAAAGATCCAAGACAATATCCTCCTTGTCCAAGAGGCTATTCATACGAGCGGCCAGAGCAAAGAAGAGGGAATGGTGATAAAGTTGGATCTAGCCAACGCCTTTGACAGGGTCAGGCATGATCACCTCCTCTTAGTCATGAAGAAGATGGGATTCTCAGTGCACTTTACTAACTGGGTGAAAGGCTGTATCAGCTCTCCTTGGATTGCCCCTCTTGTAAACGGTAGGCCCACAGAGTTTTTCCAAGCATCTCGAGGGCTCCGGCAAGGCTGCCCCTTATCGCCCCTCCTCTTTGCAATTCAAGCTTCTGTTCTCAGCTTCCAGTTAACCTCCAGCAATCATAAAAAAGTCCTCCCAGGCCTAAGGCTGGCCCCAAATGTTAAGAGCATCAATCATGCTCAGTTCGCGGATGACACGATCCTTCTAGGTGGAGCAAGCATTGTGGTAGCAAATCAGTTTAAAAAGGAGCTTGAAATCTACAACCAGATCTCAGGAAGCAAAATCAACCCTCAGAAGAGCAAGATTTATGGCTGGAACTGCTCAGCAAAAGATCTTGGGGAAATCGCCAGATCACTGGGCATGGAAGCTGTCCACGATTGGGACTCCTTCTCCTATCTCGGCGCTCCAATCTTTAAAAAAGGCACCAAAGCAATCCAGTGGTCCCCCATCATTGACAAATTTAAAAAGCGAATCCAAAGCTGGGGTTCAAATTGGCTAAATTCAGCGGGCAAAATAGTTCTGCTCAAGTCTGTTCTTATGAGCATCCCAATTTACCAAAACACCATCCTGCTAGCGCCGGTCTCCATACTGAAAAAAATGGAAGCTCTTTTAAAAAAGTTTCTCTGGGAAGGAGGTAAAGGAAACCTTCACAGAATACATCTGATCAGCTGGAACAAACTCAAAATGCCTTACAAGGAAGGAGGCATGCAAGTAAGGGATCTGGCAAACCAAAATCTGGCCATGGGGGCCAAAACTCTTTGGAATCTGATCGCAGGAAAAGACAGTTGGAGCAGCAAGGCTCTCAGAAGAAAATATTTCCAAGGGGACATGCTTAGATGCCTGGATAATCCAACTCCTCGCAAGAATGGTTCCCCCATTTACAAACTCTGTCTCAAGGCCCTGCCCCTCTTTCAACCACATCTCCACTGGATTCCAGGAAACGGCAAAAAAATAAACCTGTGGAAGGACGCAGTCATGGGTGAGCCACCCATAGGACAAAATACTGGAATTCAGAACATTAAAGATTGGGCCCAAAACAGTAATCTAAACTCTTTATGGGATATTTCAAGCTGGGAGGAAGATGGCAGCTGGAAAGATTGGCATATGGACAATCTCCCTATCCAGCTGTACGAAGAAAAGAACCACTTATTGAGCCTCCTTCAAGGGAAAACGCCCTCCTCAAAGAGCAGCCATGACAAACGTGGGTGGGGCCAGCGATCTGGAAAACACAGCCAAAGAAGGATACAAAGTCTTCACCTCAGCGCCCCACGTTGCTCCCAATCCAGCTGCGTGGACCTTCATCTGGCATTATCCTTTTGTGCCCAAGATTGATTTCTTCTGTTGGACAGCAGCTCACAAA
>LPNX010268655.1:381379-555066 GCA_001517045.1 Pseudotsuga menziesii | reverse complement strand
AAATCATCTTTTTAGTTTTTGTTATTAATGTTAGGAATCTCATGCCTGATCTCTTTTGGCCTTGTAACATAGCACTTCTAGTAGTGTAGCTCTTCTCAAAATAATTCTAGACACAAATAAGCTTTAGTACCCCATGAGGCTACTTTCATCCCCAATTTCATATTATTCATTCAGATAAGGTAGTGAGTAGTTCTCAACTACTCTAATCACTTTCGCATGATAGGAAACAAACATTTCCCGTCACAAAATAAAGAGGCCAAAGAACAATGCAATACAAGAAACCAATACTCTTAATGGTAATCACTATGTTCACATTAACAAAAAAAGTGCACCAATCTCTTTCTAAATGAGCTTTGTCCCAATCTCATCTCCCATCACCACTACATGTTCTTCATTCCCAACCTTTATTCTAGTCTCTCCTCCTGTATACTAACTCTTGAGTAATCCCTCATAAAAAGAATTTGGATGTGATAAATCATCATGTACATGGTTTACCTCACTAATTCCATGTAAATGTTGAATCACTTGCGGTTTCTTCTTAAATTGTCATTTTTTTCTATACACAACTTTTAATAAACAATGAAATTTTGTTATCCACTTACATTTTCGAATGAAAATAATAAATTATTTTTACATGTCAATATTGAAGGGTTCAATTTCTCACAACCCTTCAAAGTGAAATGAAACCCTGCCCTTCAAATTTGATCCCTGGATAGCAATAAAAAATTAAAACAAATGAGAGTCAACGAATTGGGCAACCAATATATCGCTAACGTCCATGTGGAGCATGGACTAATAATTCGTGTAATTAGCGATTTGTAATTAGTCATGTGTCCTCCTTCACCACAGAACCATCCAGTTTTTCGTGTGTTCTTTCTAAAATATCGATGTATAGCTTGCAATCGAAAGCATGTGTTTTGAGTTTTTTTAGAAGGCATAGACCATTTGGATTTTGCAAATTCTGACCATTGGTAAAGTTCCTTAGCCGGCTTCAAATGGTTCTAGCATGTCTCCAAAGTGGAGAATTGAAACATCAAAAAAAACTTCAATATGTTATAAAATGAGAGAAAGTTGCGATTATGTAGACAATACAATTTTATGTATTTGAATGCAATTCTAACCAAATTATCATTTTTTCTTATTTTGTTGAAATGATTTTTAAAAATGCATCTTTTTATTATAAATAAGAAGAATATATATTATTATTTTTCAAAATTAACAATAAATTATAATAATACTAATATTCTTAATCTATACAATTCATACAAACATTAAAATAAAAAATTCCCCAAGATCAATACATATGTTGAAAACCATGTACATATTCTAATACAAGAATAATTTAAAGAACGCACGAAGAATAAGTTTAATTTGCTAGCTTCCATCACAAGTTTCATATCATAATTGAATTTCATAGCTCAACACCATCTCACAATACATAGCAGAATTGGATTTCATAGCTCTGCACAGATTTTAAAAATATGTTTATCCTTTACCTAAAGGCAACATAACTAAATTATGTTTACTTGGTATAGAATTCACATTATCGAGGACTAAACTATAGGGATCATAGATATAAATAGATTCTCCAACACACCTATTGCAAGGATGGAATTAAAGGGAACAATATGAGTCTAAGCAACAATTCACTATGGGGATTGTGTCATTCTACACTCTTACCATTGTGAGATGCTGAGAATAAGTTTTATCATCGTCATCATATCTTCTCAACACTATACATGGACCCAAGTGTATTAAAATTCTGGCAAATGTTACTGCTATTCTACAAACCCCACCATATTATAAAAGGGAAGCATGTTTTACAATCCCGTGAGTGAACTGTTTCATAGTATGATGTATAGTGGGACCGCTTCTTAATAAAGGTGACCAAGTGAATGCGTAAGTTTGAACCATGTATATTTATTTAAGCATGGAAAGTATTATCTTCTAATTGATTCATTAAACTTGAAAGTACACTTTTCGGGCTATTCCCTTGCCCTTACTCTGTGCTAAGTAGTTGGCTTTCCTATATATGCCAAACATGCCCATAATTAAGGTGTTATGCGTAGCCTAGTTTAGGTAGACATAAGTAATATATAGCCTGGTCCTAGCATGAGGAAGGTAGGCATGCACAGGCCAAAGAATTTTATTTTGCATTTAAAGAATTGAAGACTTAAAACCAATAATTCTAGTATCTCCACTATCACATCATGTATTATGTTAGGCAATACAATTTTCATATGCATAGAGTTAACCAAAGAAAAGACAATCTTAAAATACAATGGGAACCGAACAAGGTGTTAAAAATAAAAATAGAAAGTTTCAAAATACTTTTTTTATGACTATTTTTTTTAAAGTAAAGAGGACATCACACCTACTATTCCAGGGGAATGAGGATGTAATTTGATCTATGGTGGAGGGGGAAACATTGTTACACCCTACCACTATACCATGTGCACATGTAATTTTTGTGACTAATTCTATTAATTATAAGTGTCAAAGTTAATACATAATATTGCCATCTAAAGCAACGCCTTTTCACCTCAAGCAATGCTTATTCACCTATATCGATGCTCCTTTTCAAATTAAAAAATATTTGGGGCAATTGAGTGTCATTCAATTCATGCAAGTTATGCACATGTCAATCCTCTTACATGAGATAAGGGTGGCAATTGCATTTTTTTAAGACATGCAAGATGACCACATCTCAATCTTCTTTGATGAGATATGCGTGGAAATTGCAAGAGTCATCTAATTAATTTTGTACACCTTTAATATCTTTAAGGCTTATACTTTTAAACATAGAGGTGCAAATCAGTTTAAAAGACTTAAGGTGTATGTCATTCTAGATTCAAAATTAATATAAATAAGCTATATTTTTATATAAAAAAAAATTTAACTAATGATATTTTTCTCATAGTAGAATTATATACATTTTTAATTCTTAAAATTTAAAATTGCTTAACCATTAGTTTCTTATATAACTGGTGTATAATTAAAAGTTATTATTAAGCATTAAGCATTAATATATTATTTATAAGTTTTTTTTTGAAAATTTAAATTAAAATAATTTAGATTAAAAAAACAATTTCAATTGTAGAACATGTTATAAAAAACAATTTGTTAAAATAAACTACTGGAAATTTATTTTAGACTAAAAATTTTAGATTTAATTTCTTTCTAATCTATTATATTAACATATTTTTATATTATCATAAAAACAAACTTTAAAGTTATGATAAATAACATATCATTTTTCTATATTATCATAAAAACAAGCTTTAAAGTTATCATAAATAAGCTATTATATTTTTTATTATATGTTTTTTTTCAATTTGTTTAACTATTTTTCTAATATATAAACTTATATACGATAGTTTATTACAGCATTCTTAAAAGATAATATATTATTAAAATGAACATAAAGCATAAGATAGTTAATGTGCTTTAAATATGCATCTAAATTTACATTTACTTCTATTGGATCCTTACTTCACAAAGAATTTTATAATATGTATTGGATCCTTACTTCACAATCAATTTTATAAAGAGTATTAGATGAATGTCAATGCCAAAACATAACTATAATTCAACATTCCAAAAATAAAGCAATTTAGTTATTTAACTTTTTTTTATTTAGACAGGGACTAAGTTGCCCTACAACAACACTTGTTTGTAAAAATGGCATAGCTTACCTTTATACTCAATGCACCCTTATTTATATCTTTGTAAAAATGACATACCTTACATTTATACTCAATGCATAATGCAGCCTTATTTATAACTTTGTAAAAATGGCATACCTTACATTTATACTCAATGCATAAATTACAAGATAGCATTACAAAAGGATGACATAAAAAAGAAAAAAAAATAAGAAGTATAAAGTTAATATACTTATATAAATTACTTCATAGTATATGGACCTGTCCTTATAATGTAATTAAGGGATATTCAAGGGACATGTCCATATAATATAATTAAAGGATATGCAAATATAATTATGTAAATAAAGTTAGTAAATTGGTAAAAGAAGAAAGGCTCATTTTACCTTATGGTTGGCCCATATATAAACTATGTAAGGAGGACACATTAGAGGTACACTTTTATGGTTGACACATATATAAACTATGTAAGGAGGACACATTGGAGGTACACTTAACATTATGAGTGAAAGAGATATGATTAATAAAGAGGTGGAAGAAGAAATGAGCACTTTACATTTTATTAACTAAGAAAGAACTTGTTTATTAAAAAATATATGTGTGTATGCGCGCTCACACAAGAGGTTTAATAGAAAACTTAACTTTGTAAATTAAAATATTAACCAAAAATTTAAGCAAAAGTTTTTACTAAAGCATTTAATTTCTATCAATTAAGCATGTATTATCATTTGGAGTAGAGTTTGAATTTTAAATTTGTAAAGGTAAATTTATATTAAAATGTGAAATATTAAGATATTGAATTTTATGTTTGAATAAAGACATTATTATTATTGCTTATTAAATAAGCATTTGTTGTCAAATGGAATACAATATATCCTTAAATTTATATATGTAAACCTACATCATGAAATAGTGACATAAGGATCATGGTATATTGAAACTTATGTTTATGTAAAAAGATAAATGTATTTTTTTTCTATGACATAAATATCTCTACCTCTTAAGTGGCGGCACTCTAGTTTTGACCCTCGAGATGAACGCCTGACCCGGAGGCATCTCTAGGTTATTCTCCCAGATTTTCCTATTCAATGTTGGAATCTAAAAGGTTTTACAGCTATTGCCAACTCTATTGGTACGTTCATGCTAATTGAAGATGAGCAGATTCTAGGTTTTGAAAGGTCGGCGCCCAGGGTTATGGTAGACATGGATTTAACTTATGGGCTCCTGGACAAGATAGAGGTGATATGGGATGGGGGTAGTTTCATTCAGAAACTGGATTATTGGAAAATTGCATTTAGATGTCACCTCTGTCGCTTGACTGGCCATTTGAAGGAGTCCTGCCCGGCAAGGTTTCCTTCATGGTTGGACAACAAAATGGCTGTCAAACAGGCCCTGCATGACCCTAGCTCGATGGTTACGGACTCCTCTTTTATGATTCCTCTGGACACGCAGTCATCTATCTCCATTGTCGGTATGTTTACACAATCTATCCCTGTGCTATTAAAATTCATCTTGGCTGATGATATTCTCAATTCTCTAGCGGTTTCTGAGATAATGAATACTTCGCTTCCTGTTATGGCTGGCCCTGTCTTGGAACACTCTACATCTCCTCCCTCTAGCATTATCTTGGACCCTAGTATATCTGAACATCTTAGTGTGGGGAAGGTCTCGTCAAGCTCGGGAGGATACTTCCCTTGTTCCTCATCTGAACAGGTCGACCTTACCACACCCACCTTTGATACCAATTTGAATATCGTTCTATCTCCTTCTCCTCTTGGAGACAAACCTACTAATGACCACATTTCTTTTTTCCCCTCTTTAGATGATTTTGATCCTCTTTCTGGAGGTGGGGAGTATGAGCCCCCTTCTGTCATTTCATCTCCCAAACAAATCCTTGTTTATGGCAATGAAGAAGACTCAGAGAACATCTTTCCTATTTCTACAATTTGAATGCCTAATGTCTCTATTCGAAAACCTAGGAAGGTGGGTAAAGGAAACATGAAAAATACAAAAGATCTGATATGAGACCAGTCTTTTACAAATCCTCGGGTAGTTCCTCTGTCTAGTAGAGGTCTACCTTCTTCCTCAGTCTCTAGTTTATCACATACATTTCAAGCTCTTAGAGAAAGCATAGCCCTCCCACAGGTTAACCGATGATTCTGCTCAGTCTTAATATTCACGGGCTAGGCGAGGGCCCCAAACATTCTGCCTTTAAACACCTGCTGGATTCTCACTCCCCTGTTGTAGTCTTCCTTCAAGAAACTATGTCTCTGGGGGTTTTTGCATGCGATTATTTTTTAAGACTTCGTCCGTCCTAGCGGGTATGTGCAAGGGATGCCAACGGTCTATCTGGTGGCACCCTTGTTGCTTGGAACCCCTTATTTGTTGACTTTCGAGCCTTTGACTCTGTTGCAGGTATTGTGCTTAAAGGAAATTTCATAGGATTTAAATAACAGGTACATATGTTGAATATATATGGACCATATATTAATCGACAAGTTTTTTGGGACACTACTGTTACCAATGGCCTTCTAAATCTTCCTAATTTGATTATGGGGGAGATTTGAATTTTACTTGGTCTTTAGATGAGGTTTGGGGGAACAGACACCCTTGTCATCCTATGGATGACTTATTTCTCTCTTTATTCGACAATGCCAGGCTTTTGGATATTGCTCCTAGTGTTTTATCCCCCACATGGACGAATGGAACAACTGGAACCTCCGCCATTGCCAAGAGACTTGACAGATTCCTTATGTCGGAGGCTCTCTATGACCAGGTTAGCAAATACAGATCCTGGAACCAGTCTACAAGGGTGTCAGATCACTGGGCCATCATTTTCAAATTGATTTTGACCGCTCACCTAAGGTATATCCTTTTAAACTAAATCCCACTTGGCTTTCTGAAGACTATTTTGATGATTTTGTGAGAATATCGTGGGTTCAGATCGCGGGGGTTACGCCTATACATTTGAATCCCTTAAAATTCTTTATGTATAAGTTAAACAAACTTCAACCACTCGTTCTTCGGTGGGAGAAGGAAATGAAGATCAAACTGGATGCTGACATCAATTTGTTGGAATTGGATCTCCTAACTATGGAAAATCACCTCTTGCATGATCCCTGTTCGGAGAGTATTTAGTCGAAAATAGGATTGCCATACTTATAGAATCAGGATACTCACACAGAAGGAAGAAACCCAACGCCAAAAAAGCAGGTCCATATGGCTATTGGCTGGTGATGAAAATACCCGGTACTTTCACAATTTTGCTAACAAAAGATGCCTCAGCAACTCAATATGGGAAGCCACCGACTCTGATAATTCCATGGTCTCTGAGCAGCATTCTATTATGCGGATGGCAAGAGAACACTTCTCTAATCTCTACAAAGACCCGGGCATCAGTAATATTGAGGACCAACTAAAGATTGTTAAGCTCTTCCCTTCCTACTTTGGTAATGCGGATGGTATGGCCCTAAACAACCATGTTTCTTTGAAGGAAGTAGAAGCGACTCTGAAACTTTTTGCCACAGACAAAAGTCCAAGGCCCGATGGCTAGACTGTCGAATTCTTCCTCCATTTCTTTGACATGTTGGGGCCAAAGATGGTAGGGGCTATTGAGGAATCTCAGCTGTCAGGTATGATTCCGAAAGAGCTGAATAGAACATTCCTCACCTTGATTCCTAAAGTTGATAAGCCAGCAAATTTCTCTGAATATCGGCCCATTGCCTTGTGTAGCTTATTCTACAAATTGATTTCTAAGATCATTGTTGAGCGGTTGAAGCCTGTTCTTGGCAAATGCATTTCTCTAGAGTAGTTTGGTTTTCTTTCGAACGGGAAGATTTTGGATGTTGTTGGAATTGTTCAAGAAAATCTGCACTCTATCAAGTCTCGTCAATCATCTACTGTCATTATCAAATTAGACCTGGAGAAGGCCTACGACAAGGTAAACTGGTTTATGCTTCGTCTAATTCTTTTACAGATTGGTATACCCTTCAGTGTTACTCATTGGATCATGGCATGTGTGACCAGTGCATCCTATGCAGTTCTAGTCAATGGTTCTCGATCCTCTTCCTTTCAAGGTTCTTGGGGCATTCGCCAGGGCTGCCCCCTCTCTCCCTATGTTTTTCTGCTTATTATCGAGGGGTTGAGTCTCATCATCAAACATGCGAAGAGAGATAGAAAAAGAGTGGGTATTAAAGTTACTGGCTCTGGTTCTATTACTCATTCCTTATTTGTTGACGATGTCTTGTTATTTGGTGACGGTAGTCTCCTACAGTGGTTGCACTACAAATCTTTAATTGACCTCTTCTGTAGGGATACAGGGATGACTATCAATTCTCGGAAGTCGTATTTTGGAACAAACAACATTTACCAGAACATTATCAATTCCATCCTTCAAAATTTTTCTGTTGTTTGTAAGTCGATTGAGGATTGCGTCTCCTATCTTGGTTTTCAGCTCAAGCCAAATGATTATCAGCTTAGCGATTGGAACTAGCTTATTAAAAATTCCACGCTAAGATGAATCGGTGGATGCCGAGATGGATCTTTATTGGAAGGAGGGTTACTCTGGTAACTTCTGTGCTGCAATCAATTCCGGTCTACTAGTTTTCCTTATACATTGTTCTGGCTCGTGTCACTCAGTAGTTGAGAAAGATCATGTTCCATTTCCTATGGACGGGAGTTATGAATTGTAGGAAATTTCACTTGGCTAGCTAGGCTTATCTATCCCATCCTAAACTGTGGGGGGGGTGGGGCATCAAGCACTTGAAGATTTTCAATACGGCTCTAGTTGCTAAAAGTATGTGGCGGGTGCTTAATGATACAGGTTTGTGGCGAACCATCATAAAGTCCAAATATTTGTGCAGGATTCCTCAGGAATTGTGGCTCCGAAGAGATCACCACAATCACTCTTCTCCTTCGTTGATCTGTATAAGCTTCCTCATCGGTCTGTCTTATATTAATCAGGATCTTAGCTAGAAAGTGGGGAGGGGAAACTGCATTTATATAGGTATCGATCCAATAGTGGGCATCGAACAACCCTTTCTCTCTAATTTGCTGCTGGATTGGCTTCATGAGAAGCATCTTGTGACCCTTCAAGATATCTATGTCTTCAAGAATCAATTTACTCCTTACTGGTTATCTTCGTCAAATCTGGGTATTCCTGTGGAGCTGACACCAAAATGGAACTCTTTCGTGGAATCCCTTTATAATACAGGTTTTATTTTAAATTATGATTGGGACGTGATTGTTTGGGATGTGAACCACCAATATGGGACAGTAAAAGCTGATTTGGCCTATATCCATTTCTTTAAGGAGGTTGTAGAACCAGTCTGCAGCTGGTGGCACTCTTCTATCTGGGAATCAAAGATACCTGATAAGGTTAAGTTTTTCATTTGGCTTGCTTTCAATCGGAAGATCCTGACCTGGGATGCTCTTCAATCTCGGGGTTTTTGTGGGCCTGGCATTTGCGTTCTATGTCATTTTGATATTGAACCTGAGGAACACATCTTTGGTTCTTGTTCCTTTATGCAAAAACTTGGTTGCGGTCTCTGCTCCAGAATCAAGAAACCTTGGCAGTGGGACTCTCGGTCACTGATGGAGAACTTTGAATTTTGGGTTAAGAGACTTAAAATGCCACCATAGATTATTTATCTGTTGATTTGGGAAGTTTGTCGTTCAAGGAATTCCTATATCTTTCAGGACATTCCGGTGTCTATCCACTCCACTATGTCCAAGGTGTGTTCCTCTCCTTCTTTTCCTGTGCAGTGCAATCATGGCCAGATTTGCAGATCAGTGAAACCATGCCCAATTATCCAGGCTGGGAACATGGGATATTTCGACGGAGCAGCCAAAGATGGTATGTCTGGCGCTGGAATGCTCTTATTTTTAGAAAAATATTCCACCTTCAAGCTCAGAATGGATGCAAGAAGGGGCTCTAACACAAAGGCAGAACTTCTTGCTCTTTGGGGTAAGCTATGCTTTACCAGTCTGTGGATGGTACCGGACCTGAAGATCTTGGGGGACTCCAAATTTATCATCGACTAGATGCTCGAAAAGCATCATATACATGTTATAGAACTGGACCATTGGATGATTCGGGTTAAATCTCTTAAGGCTCATTTCATAAATTTGAAGGCTCAACATATTTATAGAGAATACAATATGGAAGTTGATGATCTATCAAAGAAGGCTCTGGGTATTGGGACTGGCATGATCTACTGGGAAGAATTTATGGGAGATAGACCTTTGAATTATGGCACATTAGTTTTACAGCAATCTTTGTTTTTATGAGAGGATGATATGAGTTTTTGTAGTCTTGATTTGTGGACAGCTATGTTGAGACTGTATGTCGAGGTTATCTGACTTCTGTTTTTCTAAAGGATTCAGGTTTTAAGATTCTACATACTTATGCACATTTTGTATCTAAGTGGTGTTGACCTTTGAGACAGTTTTATAAAAGTTAAAACTGTCTTTTTCTCATGGAAAAAAAAATCTTATTTGATAAAAACTAAGTGTTCCATTGAATACATACATCACAAAATCAATTCTACCCATGCCATGAGCATTTGTTAGGAAAATATGTGGAAAGTTAGCAATAGGCATTTATTGAAAACAAGCATATTCACATTGCAACCAATTCACCATGATGTAACTAGTAGGAAGAACCACTCTCTTGTTATTGCCCTCATTTGCATAAGGATCATAGTATATTGGGCCTTATATGTTTTTGTGGACTACTTCTATTAATCAATATAAAATATTAATTTTGTATAGTGAGATTTTGATGTCATTAAAAAAATTCGAAGACACGTATGTTAAGAATATGAAAGAGGAACTCTGCCATATTGTAAATCAAAACATTTCCAACTTTACTCAAGTATACATTTCACACTAAAATACAAAATATATATTTTTACAATCTCGGCATTTTCTTGTTTGTCATCATTGGAATCTAATCATGCAATGTTTAATAAAATTGCATTTCTAATTTGATGATGTTGACTTTGACATTTTTGTATTTTCCAATATAAAATATTAATTTTGTCTAGTGAGATTTTGATGTCATTAAAAAAATTCGAAGACACATATGTTAAGAATATGAAAGAGGAACTCTGTCATATTGTAAATCAAAACATTTCCAACTTTACTCAAATATACATTTCACACTAAAATACAAAATATATATTTTTACAATCTTGACATTTTCTTCTTTGTCATCATTGGAATCTAATCATGCAATGTTTAATAAAATTGCATTTCTAATTTGATGATGTTGACTTTGACATTTTTGTATTTTCCATCACTAGAATTAGATTTGCAACTCATGAGCAATCTTGCAAACAATAATAGCAAATACATGCTCCAAGCATTGACTATGCCTATTGCATGATCTGTCACAAATTTCACCAATGGTTCAAATGCACAGTAAGATGATGACCATCAACTAGAAAAACATATATTCTTATGTGTAGGGAAGAGAGTAATGTTATCCTACAAATTCTGGGTATAATCAAGATTAGTACATGTTGCATGCAAATTATATACACACTTGGATCTCTCTCTCCTAAGTTACTACCCTATGTTGTCCCCACAGCTGATAGTTACATTGGACCTCCATGGGACCAATCTCAACCAAATCACATACTAATTCCACCCATAAATTGCATTAACAAAAAACAAATCCCCCCAAGATCGCTTGGAAATTGACTATCCATAAAAACCAAGGATTGACATTATCAAGGTCAACCATTGAAATTGGTAACAATGAATGCCAAGGATTGGCGTTCATAGCAATGCCATGCATTGCAACATTAGAAGAAATGTGAATTACACTATTGTTCTCCTTAGAATGTTATGCAAAGATGAAAAACAGTTCATATGTATGACTTCAAAAAAAGGAAGAGACGGGCCTTCATTCGTTGTCCCTTTCACACTTAAAATTGCAACCCTCAATCCCTGCACTGCCCCTACCAAATGAAAATATCAATGTTGATTTACAATATAACTATAGTCAAACTTGATCACTAGCTAGCCTTTTATTATTTTACTCACATATGTATACTTTCTCGTATGACAAATTAATGTGCATTTAATTTTACTTGCCATCGATTACATGGGTTTATATTTATCACTTATTGGTACTTGCAATAGAGTTTTCTTTTCAATTTTATCGACTACTATGCTTACCATAAATTAGCTAAACTTTCTTTCAACACATAATATTATATTATGTACATAAACACAACTTTCTCTCATTTTACAACATATTAAAGTTCTCTTCGGCTTTTCATTTCCCTACTTCAAGTTCAAAGATATGTTAGTTAATTAATTTTTAAACTTTGTAAAACTTCATGTTTGATAAAAAAAATTGGTTTGATCACTATATATATATCCCACTAAGCAGCACATAATAATATATTCATTGTAAAATTTAAGTTAATACTTTTAATAACATTTATAAAAGTCAAATAATAAACACTCTACCTATCATACAATGACAAATAATAAATATCAACTTTGCCCATTCCAAATCAAAACATTCCGTGTACATAATTCATAAATATCAACCTTGCCCCTTTCAACTTCTAAAATACTTTTAATAACATAATACTTTACATAATATTTTTAATAACATTTACAAAAGTCAAATAATAAACACTCTGCCTATCATACAATGACAAATAATAAATATCAACTTTGCCCATTCCAAATCAAAACATTCCGCGTACATAATTCATAAATATAAACCTTACCCCTTTCAACTTCTAAAATTTAATCAAAATATTCGGCGTACATAATTCATAAATATCGACCTTAACACTTTCAACTTCTAAAATTTAATTTTAGTATTAAGATACTTTTTGAGATTGAAATTGATACCCTTACCATCCGCTTTTGGTGCATACGATGATTGGTGCATGTTTCTAGTCTTTTCTTTTGGAGAGGTGATTGATGCATTCCACGTATGTCAATTCATGATGCCTTAGTTTTTGTTAAATATCTTTGGTCCTAAGATGTTTTGAATGGTATAAATATTTACATCTAAAATGGGTGGTGATTTTATAACTTAAAATAATGTATATATTTAAGTTAATATATAAACATATAGAATTTATATTATATTAAATTTTATTTTTAATTTAATTATAAAATACTTATAGTGTGATTTATTATAATTTTTTTTTAATAATGTTGTATTAGAATTTAGAAATGTTATAATGCTTAAATATTTTGAGAAAATATTTTATTTATATTAAGATTAGAACAAAGTTTTAGTAGAAGAAAGAAAATGAAAACAACATTTAAAAATAAATCAAGGTGAAATGAAAAATAATCTTTAAAGGATGAAATAATATGTTTTAATTGGATTAGAAAGGCTCATAAATGTATAAAAGGTGTTTCTTACTTTTGGAATGGATTTTTTTAGAGTTTTTTTCTATTTTTAAATGAAAGGATTATTTTGAAGGTCGAAATGGTTATAATATCTTAATTGGTATAAATCTTTTTATTGGTCGTGAAGGTAATTATTTTCAGTAATTTTTTACTTGATTATTCAACAGAATTCGGTTTTCATATCCTTGATCATATTAAAAGACTTGGTTGGTTGACTTCTAATGGAAAGAATTGGTTTCAAGCAGAGGATTTGGAGTTGCAGGTCCAATGAGCATCATAATGGTCCAATTATACCAGTCTTCATGACAATACGGGTATTAGACTTTTAAATTCTGAAGACTCCTTGGTCTGGGATTGGCAAAAATCTAATGGTCAATTTATGACAAAAATGCTTATGTTGTTATTGCTCAAAGACAGGGCTCTCGGTTTCAAAATGGTGGTATTCAATAATTTGGAAGTGGAAAATTCCTATGAAGCTTATATGCTTTTTCTAGCTTTGTATGGAGAATTGTATTCTTATCTAGGACAATTATTGAAAATGGAATGGATTAGTCCCAACTTTAGTCTTCTTTGCAAAAGGGACAGTGAGTCCATTGCTCATCCTTTTTTAGTGCTCCTTTAGCAAACAAGTATGGGGGAAGCTTTACTTCTCCTTCAGGTGTTTAAAGAATGGGGTTCATACCTCTTTGAAGTTAATGTTGACTCTTGGTTTCGTAAGGTTAAAATGCATAGTTTTTTGCCCCTTTTGGTTAGCTAGTAGATTTTGATCATAAGGAATAGGGTTATTTTTTAGAACCGTTGCCCTAATGTTTATCTTTGCCTTATGAATAGCCCTAGACTCTATAAGGTTTTTTTCTTAGTTCAACTACCAAAGAAGAGAAGAGTTTTTAATGGACCTAAAGTTTTGGAGGGCAAAGCAATTGGTTTCTTCAATGGAGTTGTGCAAGGTGGTATAGGGAGTTGTGGTATGTTATTGAAGATCAATGAGGATCATCATTTCCAACTTCAGTTTGGATGTGATGGAGCTTCCAACACAAAAGCACAACTATTGGCTTTATGTTGCTTGCTATAATTTGCATTATGGTATTATTTATGTGCATGATTATGGTGATTCTTAGTCCATGGTAAATTGGTTTAAGGGTAATTTTAAGTTACAGGTTTTATCCTTAAATCAAGGATGTTTGTGAATATGAAAGACTATGTCATGTTTTGAGGATATCCGTGTTGATCACATTCATAGGAAATATAACTCAGAAGCTTATGCGCTTTCCAAATGAGTCATTCCCTGTTATGAAGGTTTTTCCTATTATGCAGAATTTATGGAATGATTTCAAGTCTTAATGGTTTAGTGCTTTTTCTTGGTTGACCTGAGGGTCCATTTTTTTGAGGTTTCTTGTTTTCTATGTTTATAGCTTGATATAAGTAATGATCACCAATCACAAAGTTTTTTTTTGGTCTATTTTTGAAAGTTTTTTTTTTGGTCTATTTCTGCATAAAGATGTTTTTTTTTAAATATGTAAGGTTGTTAATATCAAATTGCCTATCAGTTGTCATCTCTGCCTTAGAGATGAACTGTTTTGTAATACTATTATTTTTCTTTGTGAATAAATAAATACAAAATAAAAATAAATAATTAATGAAGAAAACTAAGTCAAAATTTCATAAATACATTTAGAAAACTTAGAAATTAGTAGTAAAAAAAGTCACTTAGATATTTATGAATGTGTAAATTATATTGTACAAATAAAATACTATTATTTTTCTTTATGAATAAATAAATACAAAATAAAAATAAATAATTAATAAAAAAAACTAAGTCAAAATTTCATAAATACATTTAGAAAACTTAGGAATTCATAGTAAAAAAAGTGAGTTAGATATTTATGAATGTGTAAATTATATTGTACAAATAAGTATATATATAAATGATAAATGTATTCTAAAGAAACCATAAAAATAAAGTAATTAATGAAAAAATAAAAATGTAATAAATACATTAATAAAATTAAGGAAAATTAGATCCACAATAAGTATGTTGGATATTGATGAATGAGTAAATTATATTATACAAATAAAAGAAACGATATATAAATTATAAATTATATCACTTGTCCACATATGAGAAATGGAATAATACGGCCGAGAAATTAAAAGTGTATTTAAAAATAAAAATAATAAAGTATAAAAAAATAAGAAGAACATAATTAAAATGATAAAAGAGAGTTTAGCAAGTGGAGTTATGGATGACTTGTTTCACGAGGGGAGATTGTTGAAATTGTGGAATACAACAAAACTCAAAGGGTGAAGGTTGACAGAGATCCATGGAGATGAGGTCGGGGGTGGGGATCAAGCTCCACTTAGAGATCTTGTAACAAGAATGCAGATTGGAAGCATTTAGATCTCGCTAAATTAAATGGGATGAGAGAGAATGAGTAAACTAGGGTCAAACCATTGTCTATAGCATGAGGGATGACGCCCTGGGCAATGCTTCCCTATGTCAAATCCGGTCTGAGCAATGCAGACCGAGTCTAGGATTTTAAGGGACCGGATTCAATGCATGAAAGACCATGCGTTGACAGGAAAGTTAGTGGGGATCCTGCCATCAAAGAAAGCCCTAACTTAGTGGATAAATTATACTTGGAAACCAAGGGGGCAATATGATTTACAACTTGGGTCCAAGGGTTTTTTTACAATGAGTTTCATTAGTATGGAGGACCGAAACTGAGTGATGGCTGGAGGGCCTTATTTTTTCTACTCCATGGGACTTTTTCTCAAACCCTGGAAGGGGAGATTTTGTCCAGAGAAAGAAGATATAAGGGTTGCACCAGTGTGGATATGTATGTATTATTTGTCACGGGAATACTGGGATCCAAAAATCTTAGAGGACATTGGTGATACCGTATGGTCCTTCATTGAGATATCAAAGCAAATGAAGATGTAGAGGTATATGATGTATGATAGGATATGCATCTATATGGACCTATCAAAATCCCTCATAGAGGCCATCAACTTAACATGAGAAGATGAGGATTGGAAGTAATCATTGGATTATGAGCAGATCTTGTTCTATTGTCGACGCTACCATGACTACAGGAACCTCTTCAAAGATTACCCTTAGAATTCCCCTCCTCCTTAACGGAAGCGGACCAAAGAGGTGGATAATCAAGGGTTTTCGAAGGTCTAGACAAGGAAGAGAGGAAGACGAAGGCAGGAATCCCCAGAGATTCATAAGCGACCCATGGTCTCTAATCAATTTGCAGTATTGGGGGAGTAGGATGAGAAAGAGACAATCCATGAACCACCGACGGAGGAGGGAAACTCTAGCCCAGGGGCAATAGTTCTCAAAAAATAAACAAAGGATAAAGAAGTTGAAGAAGAGCATGCCTTGAATTAGCAATGGATGGACACAAAATAAGAAGGGGAGGACATGGAAATCAGGTATCTCAACCTAGAGGTTATTGAAAAAGCATGTGTAGATAAAGAGAGGTTTTGCTCCACGGGAGCAAGTATCCTTGCTACAGGAAGTAATCATAAAGGCAAGAGCATTGAAACCTCTAGGGATTATGTCGAGAGCCCACAAGGATAATAAAAGGAAATTTGTGGAAACATGGAATAAACTAGGGAGAAAAACAAACTGGATTCATATTGCAAAACTAGGGCTCGTATTGGTTGAATCAGGTCAATACCCTACTATTAGGGTTGCTTTAGGTCTGTAATTTTTCTTAATTTTTCAATGAAGATTATAACCTGGAATGTAAGGGGGTTGAATATCCCTCAAAAAAATCATATTTTGAGGAAGAATATTCATAAGGAAAAACCGGTGGTAATGTTTTTGCAAGAAAAAAATGAACTAAAGCTCACCTTCAAGAGGTAGAAAGGAAATATTGGCGAGGTTGTGAAGGAGTTGGGATAGATGTTGTAGAGGCCATTAGGGATTAGGGATCTTTTGGATCCTAAAAAAGTTCCCCTTTCAGGATACATAGGACTCCACATATCCATTTAAGAGGAGTTCCAGGTAGTAGGAATTACAATCAAGGGGTTTTTTACTAATGTCTATGGCCGTCACTCACCCTAGCAAAAGGGATTTTCATTGATTCACTTAGATGGGTTCATAACTAGGTGGATGAAATACATTGGGTGATGGGAGGGGATTTCAATATCATTACCTCCCTAGATAAGAAGAAGAGAGGTCAGAGAAGTTTAGAAGGGGAATGCCTTCTATTCAGAGAAGCCATTAAGGATATGGGGTTGGTTGATATTATCTATGATGACGACATATTTACTTGGAATAAGAAGAGAGGAGGGGGCAGGCACATTGCTTGCCACTTGGATTGATTTTTGGTCTCAAAGTCAATAATGGATCTCGGAAGTGAGATATCAACCATGGTCCTACCCTTGGAAGGCTCGGATCAATGTCCGGATTGTCTGTGGTGGAGTGGGTTAGGTTGTGAATTCAAGAAGCCTTTTTCAGTTTAAGTAGTTCTAGCTAAGCCATCTGGACTTCAAGAATAAAGTGCATTAGTGGCGGGAGGAATTGGATGGTGGAGGTGGCCAAAATATGTATCAGTTTCAACAAACGCTTGAATCACTCAAATGCAAAATAAGGAAATGGAATAAGGAGGAGTTTGGAAACATTTTCGTAGACAAGATAAACCTGGAGGGGAGACTTGAGGGAATCCAAAGGTAGGGGATGAAAGAAGGCTACTCCCCTGATTTTCGGGAGGAGGAAGCAAGTATAGTAAAATAGCTTTTAGAAAGGGAACAGTAGGAAAAAAATATTTGGAAGCAGAAATCCATGGTAACTTGTCTCAAGGAAGGGCAGAGGAATACTAAATTATGTCATCAATCAACGATTCAACATCTCACCTAGAACATAATACTTTGACTTAGGAATGAGACTGGGGAATGGCTCGAGACAAGGGAAGAAATTGAAGGGGAACTAATTCAATTCTTTCAAAATATCATGGACGAACTCAACCTGGACAGACGAGGGGAAATTGAACACATCACTCAACATATTCCTGCCTTGGTTATTGATGCCAAAAATGAGTTGCTAATGAAGCTAGTCACGATGATAGAGGTGGAGGAGGCTATAGAAAAAATGGTCGATGGAAAACACCTAGGGCCTGATGGTTTTTGTGCCAACTTTTTCCATCATTTTTGCGATATGGTCGAGGAGGAGGTGTGTAAAATTGTGGATTCCATGAGATCACATCATATCTTATTGGTGTTTAATGTCACTTTCCTCACTCTTATTCCTAAAAGCGATGGTATTGATTCCCCTGAGATGTTTAGACTTGTCGCAACATGTAATGTGATTTATAAGATTGTGACAAAGGTGATTTCTAATCGCATGAAGCCTATTCTTCCAAAACTGATATTCCCAGAGCAATCTGGTTTTGTGGAAGGTCGTCATATTATGGATGGGATCATTCTTGTGTGCATGAGGTTATCCACTCTCTCAAAACAACAAAGATGTATGGAATGATGTTGAAACTTGATATTGCCAAAGCCTATGACAATCTCAATTGGAAATACATATGCGAGGTTCTGAAAACATTCAGATTTAAAGAGAGGGATATGATGGATAATGAAACCCATTTCACTGACATTCTTCTCTATCTTGGTTAATGGGGCCCCATCATGCCTTATCAAATGATTTGGATCTTAGGGGTTGAGACCTAAGAGGCTTGAATGCCAAGAGAGGAGGAGAAGAGATAACATAATGGACCAGTTGGGAGAAAGACACATCAACGAGATTTAGGATGTGAATAGCCTAGACAAAGAAAGTTTAAGTAGAAGAAAGAAAATGAAAACAACATTTAAAAATAAATCAAGCTTAAAAGAAAAATAATCTTTAAAGGATGAAATAATATGTTTTAATTGGATTAGAAAGGCTCATAAATGTATAAAAGGTGTTCCTTACTTTTGGAATGGATTTTTTTAGAGTTTTTTTTCTATTTTTAAATGAAAGGATTATCTTGAAGGTCGAAATGGTTCTAATATCTTAATTGGTATAGATCTTTTTATTGGTCGTGAAGGTAATTATTTTCAGTAATTTTCTACTTGATTATTTAGCAGAATTCGGCTTTCATATCATGGATCATATTAAAAGACTTGGTTGGTTGACTTCTAATCGAAAGAATTGATTTCAAGCAGAGGATTTGGAGTTGCAGGTCCAATGAGCATCATAATGGTCCAATTATATCAGTCTTCATAACAATACGGGTATTAGACTTTCAAATTCTGAAGACTCCTTGGTCTAGGATTGGCAAAAATCTAATGGTCAATTTGAGACAAAAATGCTTATGTTGTTATTGCTCAAATATAGGGCTCCTATGACTTTCAATAATTTGGAAGTGGAAAATTCCTATGAAGCTTATATGCTTTTTCTAGCTTTGTATGGAGAATTGTATTCTTATATAGGACAATTATTGAAAATGGAATAGATTAGTCCCAACTTTAGTCTTCTTTGCAAAAGGGACAGTGAGTCCATTGCTCATCCTTTATTTAGTGCTCCTTTAGCAAACTAGTCTGGGGGAAGCTTTACTTCTCCTTCAAGTGTTTGAAGAATGGGGTTCATACCTCTTTGAAGTTAATGTTGAGTCTTGGTTTCATAAGGTTAAAATGCATAGTTTTTTTCCCCTTTTGGTTAGCTAGTAGATTTTGATCATAAGGAATAGGGTTATTTTTTGGGATCGTTGCCCTAATGTTTATCTTTGCCTTATGAAGAGCCTTGGACTCTATAAGGATTTTTTCTTAGTTCAACTACCAAAGAAATGAAGAGTTTTTAATGGACCTAAAGTTTTGGAGGGAAAAGCAATTGGTTTCTTCGATGGAGTTGTGCAAGGTGGTATAGGGAGTTGTGGTATGTTATTGAAGATCAATGAGGATCATCATTTCCAGCTTCAGTTTGGATGTGGCGGAGCTTCCAACACAAAAGCACAACTACCGGCTTTATGGTGCCTGCTATAATTTGCATTATGGTATTATTTATGTGCATGATTACGGTGATTCTTAGTCCATGGTAAATTGGTTTAAGGGTAATTTTAAGTTATAGATTTTATCCTTAAATCAAGGATGTTTGCGAATATGAAAGACTATGTCATGTTTTGAGCATATCCATGTTGATCACATTCATAGGAAATATAACTTAGAAGCTTATGCTCTTTCCAAATGAGTCATTCCCTGTTATGAAGGTTTTTCCTATTATGCAGAATTTATGGAATGATTTCAAGTCTTAATGGTTTAGTGCATTTTCTCGGCTGACCTGAGGGTTCGTTTTTTCGAGGTTTCTTGTTTCCTATGTTTATAGCTTGATATATGTAATGATCACCAATCACAAAGTTTTTTTTGTTGGTCTATTTCTGCATAAAGATGTTTTTTTTAATATATAAAGGTTGTTAATATCAAATTGCCTATCAGTTGCCATCTCTGCCTTAGAGATGAACTGTTTTGTAATACTATTATTTTTCTTTGTGAATAAATAAATACAAAATAAAAATAAATAATTAATGAAGAAAACTAAGTCAAAATTTCATAAATACATTTAGAAAACTTAGGAATTTGTAGTAAAGAAAGTCACTTAAATATTTATGAATGTGTAAATTATATTGTACAAATAAAATACTATTATTTTTCTTTATGAATAAATAAATACAAAATAAAAATAAATAAATAATAAAAAAAACTAATTCATAAATACATTTAGAAAACTTAGGAATTCATAGTAAAGAAAGATATTTACGAATGTGTAAATTATATTGTACAAATAAGTATATATATAAATGATAAATGTATTCTAAAGAAACCATAAAAATAAAGTAATTAATGGAAAAAAATAAAAATTTAATAAATACATTAATAAAATTAAAGAAAATTAGATCCACAATAAGTATGTTGGATATTGATGATTTAGTAAATTATATTATACAAATAAAAGAAACGATATATAAATTATAAATTATATCACTTGTCCACATATGAGAAATGGAATAATATGGCTGAGAAATTAAAAGTGTATTTAAAAATAAAAATAATAAAGTATAAAAAAATAAGAAGAACATAATTAAAATGATAAAAGAGAGTTTAGCGAGTGGAGTTATTGATGACTTGTTTCACGAGGGGAGATTGTTGAAATTGTGGAATACAACAAAACTCAAAGGGTGAAGGTTGGCAGAGATCCATGGAGATGAGGTCGGGGGGTGGGGATCAAGCCCCACTTAGAGATCCTGCAACAAGAATGCAGATTGGAAGCATTTAGATCTCACTAAATTAAATGGGATGAGAGAGAATGAGTAAACTAGGGTCAAACCATTCTCTATAGCATGAAGGATGACGCCCTGGGCAATGCTTGCCTATGTCAAATATGGTCTTAGCAATGTAGATCGAGTCTAGGATTTTAAGGGACCAGATTCAGTACATGAAAGACCATGTGTTGACAGGAAAGTTAGTGGGGATCCTGCCATCAAAGAAAGCCCTAACTTAGCGGATAAATTATACTTGGAGACCAAGGGGGCAATATGATTTACAACTTGGGTCCAAGGGTTTTTTTACAATGAGTTTCATTAGTATGGAGGACCGAAACCGAGTGATGGATGGATCTTTTTCTCAAACCCTGGAAAGGCAGATTTTGTCCAAAGAAAGAAGATATAAGGGTTGCACCAATGTGGATATGTATGTATTATTTGTCAGGGGAATACTGGGATCCAAAAATCTTAGAGCACATTGGTGATACCATATGGTCCTTCATTGAGATATCGAAGCAAATGAAGATGTAGAGGTATATGATGTATGATAGGATATGCGTCTATATGGACCTATCAAAATCCCTCCTAGAGGCCATCAACTTAACATGGGAAGATGAGGATTGGAAGTAATCATTGGATTATGACGAGATCACGTTCTGTTGTCGACACTACCATGACTACAGGAACCTCTTCAAAGATTACCCTTAGAATTCCCCTCCTCCTTAATGGAAGCGGACCAAAGAGGTGGATAATCAAGGGTTTTCGAAGGTCTAGACAAGGAAGAGAGGATGACGAAGGCAGGAATCCCCAGAGATTCATAAGCGACCCATGGTCTCTAATCAATTTGCAGTATTGGGGGAGTAGGATGAGAAAGAGACAATCCATGAACCACCGACGGAGGAGGGAAACTCTAGCCCAGGGGCAATAGTTCTCAAAAAATAAACAAAGGATAAATAAGTAGAAGAAGAGCATGCCTTGAATTAGCAAGGGATGGACACAAAATAAGAAGAGGAGGACATGGAAATCAGGTATCTCGACCTAGAGGTTATTGAAAAAGCATGTGTAGATAAAGAGAGGTTTTGCTGCACGGGAGCAAGTATCCTTGCTACAGGAAGCAATCATAAAGGCAAGAGCATTGAAACCTCTAGGGATTATGTCGAGAGCCCACAAGGATAATAAAAGGAAATTTGTGGAAACATGGAATAAACTAGGGAGAAAAACACACTGGATTCATATTGCAAAACTGGGGCTCATATTGGTTGAATCAGGTCAATACCCTACTATTAGGGTTGCTTTAGGTCTGTAATTTTTCTTAATTTTTCAATGAAGATTATAACCTGGAATGTAAGGGGGTTGAATATCCCTCAAAAAAATCATATTTTGAGGAAGAATATTCATAAGGAAAAACCGGTGGTAATGTTTTTGGAAGAAAAAAATGCACTGAAGCTCACCTTCAAGAGGTAGGAAGGAAATATTGGCGAGGTTGTGAATGAGTTGGGATAGATGTTGTAGAGACCATTAGGGATTAGGGATCTTTTGGATCCTAAAAAGGTTCCCCTTTCAGGATACATAGCACTCCACATATCCATTTAAGAGGAGTTCCAGGTAGTAGGAATTACAATCAACGGGTTTTTTACCAATGTCTATGGCCCTCACTCATCCTAGCAGAAGGGGTTTTCATTGATTCACTTAGATGGGTTCATAACTAGGTGGATGAAATATATTGGGTGATGGGAGGGGATTTAAATATCATTACCTCCCTGGATGAGAAGAAGAGAGGTCAAAGAATTTTGGAAGGGGAATGCCTTCTGTTCAGAGAAGCCATTGAGGATATGGGGTTGGTTGATATTATCTATGATGATGACATATTTACTTGGAATAAGAAGAGAGGAGGGGGCAGGCACATTGCTTGCCACTTGGATTGATTTTTGGTCTCAAAGTCAATAATGGATCTCGGAAGTGAGATATCAACCATGGTCCTACCCTTGGAAGGCTCGGATCAATGTCCAGACTATCTGTGGTGGAGTGGGTTAGGTTGTGAATTCAAGAAGCCTTTTTCAGTTTGAGTAGTTCTAGCTAAGCCATCTGGACTTCAAGAATAAAGTGCATTAGTGGTGGGAGGAATTGGATTGTGGAGGTCGCTAGAATATGTATCAGTTTCAACAAACACTTGAATCACTCAAATGCAAAATAAGGAAATGGAATAAGGAGGAGTTTGGAAACATTTTCATAGTCAAGATAAACCTGGAGGGGAGGCTTGAGGGAATCCAAAAGTAGGGGATGAAAGAAGGCTACTCCCCTGATATTCGGGAAGAGGAAGCAAGTATACTAAAATAGATTTTAGAAAGGGAATGATAGGAAACAAATATTTGGAAGCGGAAATCCATGGTAACTTGGCTCAAGGAAGGGCAGAGGAATACTAAGTTCTGTCATCAATCAACGATTCAACATTTCACCCAGAACATAATACTTTGACTTAGGAATGAGACTGGGGAATGGCTCGAGACAAGGGAAGAAATTGAAGGGGAACTAATTCAATTCTTTCAAAATATCATGGACGAACCCAACCCGGACAAACGAGGGGAAATTGAACACATCACTTAGCATATTCTTGCCTTGGTTACTGATGCCAAAAATGAGTTGTTAATGAAGCCAGTCACAATGATAGAGGTGGAGGAGGCTATAGAAAAAATGGTCGATGGAAAAGACCTGGGGCCTTATGGTTTTAGTGTCAACTTTTTCCATCATTTTTGTGATATGGTCGAGGAGGAGGTGTGTAAAATTGTGGAGGAGTCCAGGAGATCACATCATATCTTATTGGTGTTTAATGCCACTTTCCTCACTCTTATTCCTAAAAGCAATGGTATTGATTCCCCTGAGATGTTTAGACTTGTCACCCTATGTAATGTGATTTATAAGATTGTGACAAAGGTGATTTCTAATCGCATGAAGCCTGTTTTTCCAAAACTGATATTCCCAGAGCAATCTGGTTTTGTGGAAGGTCGCCATATTATGGATGGGATCATTCTTGTGCATGAGGTTATCCACTCTCTCAAAACAACAAAGATGTATGGAACGACGTTGAAACTTGATATTGCCAAAGCCTATGATAATCTCAACTGGAAATACATATGCGAGGTTCTGAAAACATTCAGATTTAAAGAGAAGGGATATGATGGATAATGAAACCCATTTCACTGACATTCTTCTCTATCTTGGTTAATGGGGCCCCGTCATGCCTTATCAAATGATACGGATCTTGGGGGTTGAGACCTGAGAGGCTTGAATGCCAAGAGAGGAGGAGGAGAGATAACATAATGGACCAGTTGGGAGAAAGACACATCAACGAGATTTAGGATGTGAATAGCCTAGACAAAGAAACATAGATTATATAGGCCACGTAGAGGAGTGAGGCTCAAAGAGGGTTCTTTTAGCATCACCACTCAAACTATACTAAGAAATTCACTAAGAACCAAAAACCTAATAATTCAATAGAATAAGAGAAATCTAGGATGCCAAAAATCCTCGAATGCTTTATTGAGAAGGTGTATAGCCTTTTTATAACATTGTTACAATGTGCCTTGGGTCCATACCATGGGTTGTGAAATACCATGGACGAGAGAGGTACAATGTGCCTTGAAGCCATGCCATGGAATAAAACCATGGGTTGTCAAATACCACGGATGAGAGAGGGTGGCGTCTAGATTTAATGCTTTTATGATGAATGGGAGAGGGTGGCCTCTCCATTTAATGCTTTTATGTCTTATACAACTAAATTTAAACCATATGTCCCCTGAAATTCAAATCATTCTTCCCCCCTTAGAAAATGATGGTACCCATCATTTCATGCTAAAAAGAGACCCATGATTACAATGTGCCAATTTCCAATGAAGAGAAGGGTTTTGTGAGGTTAACCCATAACCGTGGGTTTTATTTGGTTGCCCATAACCGTGACCATGACTATGGGTTTGTGTGATTGAACCCTAACCATGGGTTTCATGTTGTTGAACCCTAACTATGGGTTTTGTGTGATTGACCCAGAACCATGGTTGTTGTGTGGTTGACCCCTAACCATGATTACAGTACATAACTGTGGGTTTTGTGTGATTGACCCAGAACCATAACCGTGGGTTTTGTGTGGTTGACCCATAACCATGATTACATAACCATGGGTTTTTATGTGGTTCACCCATAACCATGGGTTTTGTGTGGTTAACCCATAACCATGATTACAACAGGACTTAATAAAAGTTCAAAAATGGTCTTTGGTGCAGTCGATGTCTTGCTACAAATCCATTCATAGCTTCTGATGAAGGAGATGAAATTGAATCCTGTTAAAGACCCATTTGAGATCTTGAAAAGACCTTTCCATCCATATAACATACTTTCTTTTTGGTGTCCCAAGGAATGATAAAAAAAAATTGTTGATGTTTAGGGGACACACGCTCACTATTTTTCAAACATACGTTGCTTCAATCAATGATATCTCTCAAACCAAGAAGCCAAATGAAAAACCGCAAAATACCCATTTTAGCTAACGGAAATATGTTTCCAATGAGCTATGGTAGAGCCTCTGATATGTTCTTTGGATTCCTTGGTACATGTTTAAAGTTTTTGAACATGAGGTCGCACTGTGTATAGACATATGTTGATTCAAACAAGCATATCTCACAAACCAGGAAGGTAAATGAAAAACAGAAAAATACCCATTTTAGATGACAGAAATATATTTCCCATGATCTATTGTAGAGCCTATGATATGTTATGTGGTGTCTGCGGTACTTATTTAAAGTTTGTGTATGTGAGGTTGCACTGTGTACAGAGGTGTGTTGCTTCAAACAAGCATATCTCACAAACCATGAAGGTAAATGAAAATTGAAAAATATCCTTTTTATATGACGGAAATATATTTCCAATGAGCTATGGAAGAGCCTCTGAAACTCTCTGTATAAGTTGCGGCATCTGTTTGAAGTTTTCAGATAGGCGTTGACCTTCAATCCATCTATCACTAACCTTATATGGCATCCATACAACAACGGATAGTTTGAGAAAGGGTTGGACTAAGGTCGCCCAAGCTCCAATATGCAATGAAAAACATATTTTAATCTGTCCCATGGTCATATGAGGATGAAATCATGCTTGATCTAAGAGTGTAGATAACCATAAAGGATGCCAAGGGTTTGTAGAGCGACATGTGATGTTGTATAGATCATGGAACTTCCTGTTGCAACTTAGATAGCCTGTAGTGCCTGAGTACCAACTGTGATGCTTACAATGTATGGCCCATCAAATGGACTCTGAGTGTGCCAAAAGGAGGCTAGAAATTCCTGCAGATATTTGGGCCCAAACTATGCTCAAACCCTCATTCCTGTGAAGAGCGTACCTGCTCTAATACCACTGATCCCGATATTGGGGGCTAAGACTAGGGAGGCTTGAATGCCAAGAGAGGAGTAGAAGAGATAGTATAATGGACCAGTTGCGAGAAAGACACATCAACGAGATCTAGGATGTGAATAGCCTAGACAAAGAAACACAGATTATATAGGTCCCATAGAGGGGTGAGGCTCAAAGAGGGTTCTTTGAGCCTCACCTCTCAAACTATACTAAGAAAAGTACTCAAAACCAAAAACCCAATAATTCAATAGAATAAGAGAAATGTAGGATGCCAAAAATCCTTGAATGCTTTATTAAGAAGGCATGTAGCATTTTTATAACATTATTACAATGTGCCTTGGGGCCATACCATGGGTCAAAACCATGGGTTGTGAAATACCATGGATGAGAGAGGTACAATGTGCCTTGAAGCCATGCCACAGAATAAAACCATGGGTTGTCAAATACCATGGATGACAGAGGGTGGCCTCTCCATTTAATACTTTTATGATGAATGGGAGAGGGTGGCCTCTCCATTTAATGCTTTTATGTCTTATGGGTTGTCAAATACCATGGATGACAGAGGGTGGCCTCTCCATTTAATACTTTTATGATGAATGGGAGAGGGTGGCCTCTCCATTTAATGCTTTTATGTCTTATGGGTTGTCAAATACCATGGATGACAGAGGGTGGCCTCTCCATTTAATACTTTTATGATGAATGGGAGAGGGTGGCCTCTCCATTTAATGCTTTTATGTCTTATGGGTTGTCAAATACCATGGATGACAGAGGGTGGCCTCTCCATTTAATACTTTTATGATGAATGGGAGAGGGTGGCCTCTCCATTTAATGCTTTTATGTCTTACATGTCCAAATTTAGACCATATGCCCCCTAAAATTCGGATCATCACATCCTTAAGGGGGATTAGGAAAGGGGATCCATTGTCTCCATTTATATTTGTCCTCATGGCAGAGGGGTTGGGAAGATCCATCAAGGCAATGCAGACAAACTAAGAGATATGAGGATTACAAGTGCACCCTTTAGTAGATAACCAAACTCACAAGCAATCTGTGGATGACACTATGCTGATGGGCCATCCTTCAATCAGGGAAGCAAGATCCATTAAGAGGTATCTTCAGGAGTTCAAAGAGGAGTTAGGGTTGAAAGTCAATGAAAGGGAGTCTTAGGTATTTTTATTTAATACTCCCAGGGTAACGAGGCCCAATATTTGCATAACTATGGGATTTTAGGAGAGCTCCCTTCCATCCAAATATTTAGGTGCCCCGCTGGTAGAGTCAATCGTTCGTAAAGGTTCCTAGATGAAACTACTGGACAAAATGAGGAAGTGTTTATCAAATTGGACCTACCGCCCCCTAAATTTGGTAAGTCAACTAGTGCTGGTGAAGTCTATTCCTCAAGCAATACCAGTTTATCTTTTTGATAGTATGATGGGACCCAAGGTAGTATTGAAGGAAATTTGAACCATCAAGAGGAAATTCCTCTGGAGTGGAGGAGGGAAACAAAGGAAATGGGCCCTAGTCAAATGAGAAAATGTATGTAAGTCAAAATTTCATGGCGGTTTAGGGTTTCCCAGAAAAGGTGAATTTGGTCTGTGGGGAAAAAGTTTGGTGGGGATGGGTTTCCCATGGCTCCAAACCATGGGAAAAGTTGTGGCATTGTAAATATGCCCTGGGGGGGGCAAGAGAGACCTTATATGCTATATAGAGGATAAGGGTGGGTCTCACATTTGGAAGTCAATAAATAGAGGTATGGATATGGTTCGGGAAAATAGCTTTTAGGAAATCAGGGAGGGGGATTTTGTGCTTTTTTGGGATGACACTTGGCAAAAACTTCCAAGACTTTTGAATTTCGTGGACATTCCCTGCCTCCACCAATAATGTGACCATCAGAGGAGCGTAAAGGTAAGGGAATAATAGGATATAACAAGCGAGAATGTTGAATTCAAAGAATGGGATCAAAGGGGATGGTGGGAGGGGTTGGGGCCACAAGAGGAGGTAGTGGATATTTTGGGTTCCCTTCAAGATAGATGCATTAGAGCTCAAGTGGGAGAGGGTAGGTCGAGATAGGGCATGAAACCTAAGGTAGCCTTCTCCATTAAGGATGCATATGAAATATAGGGGGGGTTTAACAAACCCTCACTAGATTCGATGTGGAAGAACTTATGGGAAGCCAAATTGTGCAAAAATATATCTACATTTATGTGGTTTATTTTTAAACAAAGAATTTTTACCAGAGAAAATCTTATGAGAAGAGGGTTATTGTCCCTTACTGGTGTTGCTTGTGCCAAAATGCCGAGGAAACCTTGTAGCATCTGCTGGATACCTGTTCTTTTTCTGCTTAGTTGTGGGATAGGGAGGTTGCCTCCTTTTGGCGCTCCAATAGAGTAAGGGGGAGTCTGGATCTCACAATTTGCAACTAACCAAAGGACCCTTTTAAGAACCCCATAGTAAATAGCTTATGCCAAATATTTCGAAGATTAATGGTTGGGATATATGGAAAGAAAGAAATGAGTGGGAATTCAAAGGGAACATTGCTTCTGATGACAGGGTGTGGTTTAATATTCAAGTGGAGATGCTAGAAACCATATGCTTAGGCTCTTAGGGGGAGAAGGACTGGCAGGACCAGGGGGTCGAATCCCTCATTCTATGTGCATGGGGGATTATGGGTCCTCTATAATTCCATGTCCTGGCTAAATCCTAGCACCTGGTTGCATCAAGCCCTAACCACTAGTCACCTCCCTTGCCTAACTTCTTCAAGCTTAAATTTGATGGAGATTCTAAGGGGAATCTAGAGGTTATGGGTTTTGGAGGATTAATTTAAGATCACACAAGTAGAATGAGGAAATTCTATTGGGGAAGTATCGTATATGAAACAAATAATGCAGTAGAGATTTAAGGGATAATCCATGGCCTGGTAGTGGCTCGGAGTAAAATATGGTTTCCATTGATAGTGGAAGGAGACTCAAAAGTGATCTTAACCATGGGGTGTGGATTCATAATGGAACCCCTTGTTCTCGGGTTTCAATAAATTGGAGATTGAAGTACAGGATGGAACACTTAACTAGACTACTTCAGGACACAAGGCCCCCCACCTTTAGCCACATGAGAAGAGATGGAAACAGGGTGTTTGACACAGTGGCTAACAAAGGTATGTAGTCAGGCAGGATGATCATGAGCGACCTGTGGGAGAATATAGAGGACATGACACATCGAGTGCGATGCGATTCCCATATGGAACAAGACATGTCCTGTCAATATGTGCCTAACACAAGCAGATAGTAGCAAGCCCATTGGGGAGCCACGTGGTCGAGAAAATGATTGTAGTGACAGATGGGTTGTTCGAAGGAATGGACATAATCCTTTAAAAGCAATGAATGGATTTGAGTAATATGGGCAGGATCGTCCATAAAAGAAGAAATAAGTAGAGACAGTGGAAAATCCATGAAACAGGGTGAGAATTTTTTGATAAGGACGGTGTCCTGGGTGGATGACCTCATCAACAGTACAACCATGATCATGGAAGGAAATGGAAAGATGTTATGTAGTAAATGCAAAGGTGGCCATTTGCATCATCTTAGTAGCTCATATTTATGCATGCAGTTGGGGTATTTTGCGTCAAGATAAAGTTTCAAGTGTTTGTGTCTAAGAATGGATATGGGATAAAAGGTGGCAGGGAGAAGTAGGGAGAAAGAGCGAAGGGGTCTTAGGGATAATACCTTGGGAGTCAGGCATAGCATTACACAATCACATAAACATGTTGCATGGGAATCCAAGTATTTCAAGTTGGGGATCATTTTGGAAATTAAAGGATAATTGGAACTGTTGAACATGAATTGTCATTAATGTCAAAGGTGTTGGAATATTCAACCCATCTAAACATTATCCTTAATCATTTATTTGATTTCCTAGTGCTTAAACCATTATCAATTGACCACCTAGTGTATAGTCCTAAGTATCCTTATCACTCCGGACTATTATTTTGTCATTATTATCCTCATTATCCTTAGATTCCCCCTCACCCTTTTTTATAGGAGTTAATGCGCCCTCATGCATGACTTTAGGGCCACTTGAGTCAGTTCCTATCATTTAGAGCCTACCTTCAGTTAACTAGCCTTGTTTTCGTCACCTGAGTTAGTATGAGCTTCGATGACCACTATCACTACACTAGACACCTCTTATGTGCCCTCCATCATTAGTTATCATCAGTTAACTAGCTAATGTGCCTTCTTGGTCTACCTACTGTTAGTTACACTCAATTAACTGATATGCTTCAGAAGTTATGATAGGAAACTATGTCTAGTATGTTTTCTATGTTATCTAAGTCTGCCACATTTGTGGAGTTCAACTGTCTCTTTAGGCTCACGAATTTATCCCTTGTAGATGTATTATAAATGTAACCTTATTGGTGAATAATAATCGATCGAGTTTATAACAATTGAGTTTTCTCTCATATGTTTCTGCTTCATTATTTTCTCTTCATTATTTTGCTTATCTTTGTTGTAATTCTTGTGATGTTACATTTGATTCAAGATCTTACTGTGCAATTTCTTATATGGTATCAACGTTGTTAGGTTTATCATAGCTCATTTAGAATCAATTAACTTCCATACATATCTTCATCTTGCAAGTATTCTTGGTACAACAAATTCTTGGTTCCGAAGTTGTTCATGGACTTGAAGAAGAAAAATGGCAGAAAATCTCAACATGGTTTTGAATTATTGCAAGTCTCCTTGTAGAGAATCCTTCTTCCTCAGTGGCTTTTCAGAAAGTTGATCTACATGAAGAAGAAATTCGGCCTGCTCTTGTTGATGAAGAACTAAGTGATTTCTATCTCTCATCTTAGTTCTCAGAATCTTCAATTTTTTTTATCTTGAGGATATTAAGTCAGTTTTTCTTGATCTTGTGCATAATTCAATGGATGATGGAGCATTATTTGATTAATTGGATGTTTTGGAGGCTAGATCAAATTTTGTAGTTGTTGGTTATGCCCACACTCTCATTATAGCATTGCTTCCTATGTATCCCCGTATGATGATTGTCTCAGTTCCTTAATGTTCCTTTGAAGATGGAGGACACCATATTCTTGGAATTGATCACACCTTATCTGGTTTGATGTTAATGTTTCAAGGCCTTTCAATCATGCTTGTGATTGTTCTCATCAGTTTTGGTGTGAAGAATCAAGCACCTCAAGTCTCTTTTACAATTGTTGTTGAGGATCTTTTATCATTTATTGCTCTATCTCATGAGTTTAATGATGTGTTGGATGGTGATTCATTAGACATTTTGGAAGCTATATCAAATTATGGAGCTCAAGCATTCATTGTCCATGGTCCCAAGTCTCCTCCTCTTTCCTACATGATCACATGTACACTTCCTTACAATGATAATGATTGGAGACATCCTACATTCACTTGGACACTTGCTCCTCACATTTGGAGTTGACTTTACCTCACATGGTTCAAAGTCTAAAGTGTATCAAGGCTCATTTGCCCTGATTTCAAGATCATTTTGAATGAGCACCTCCTTTTGCTCTTTTGTCAAATTATATTTGTTGCTCTATATGGTCCCAGAATCTATTATGCAGTTGTCTATGTTCCTGATCAAGTTGAGTAGATGCATATTCTTCCCAAAAATAAGATCCCTCTAGACATATAATCAAGTTCACACTTACTTGGATTTGGAGCAGTTTATTTCTAGTGTACCTCATGTCCATTTTTTAGGAAGGATTTCCCCCATGTAGTTTTGCCTTTTTCTACAGTTTGCATGGATAAATAATGTAACCTTAGCCTTTGTTGTTGGGCCCTAATTTTTATTTTTCCTCGCATAAGTTAGGCTTAAGGGGGGGTGTTGGAATATTCAACCCATATAGACATTAACCTTGATAATTTATTTGATTTCCCAGTCCTTAGACCATTATCAGTGGACCACCTAGTGTATAGTCCTAAGTATCATGATCACTCCTGACTATTATTTTTTCATTATTAGTTGCATTATCCTCGGATGTGCCCTCTTCCTTGTTTGTAGGAGTTAATGCGGCCTCATGCATGATTTAAGGCCCACTTGAGTCAATTCCTATAATTTAAGATCCTACATTTAGTTAACTAGCATTGTTTTAATCACCTGAGTTAATATGAGCTCTGATGACCACTGTCACTCAACTGAACACCTCTTATGTGCTCTCCATCATTAGTTATCATCATTTAACTAGATAATGCACCTTCTTGGTCTACCTACTCTCAGTTACACTCAGTTTAATGATATGTTTCAAGTGTTATGATTGGAAAATATGTCTAGTGATGCTTTTTATGTTATACAAGCCTACCACATTTGTGGAGTTCAACTATCTCTTTAGGCTCATGAATTTATCCCTTGGAGATGTATTATAAATGTAACCTTATTGGTGAATAATAATCAGATGGAGTTTATACTAATTGAGTTTTCTCTCTTATGTTTCTGCTTCATTATTTTCTCTCCAATATTCTGCTTATCCCTGTTGTAATTCTTGTGAGGTTACATTTGATTCAAGATCGTCCTGTGCAAATTCTTAAAAAAGAGATTGTTGAACATGTTGTAATTGATGTCAAAGGATCAACTAATGCCAAAAGAGCTTAAGACTTCCTCGTGCAAAGCCATTATAAATAAATACTTATGGAAGAATGTGGAAGTCCAAAGAGAGCAAAGATACAACCATGACACTGGTCATAGGTGAGCATATAACAATCCACAAAGAAGAACATTGAAAATGGTAGATATGCGCAAATACCATTTGTATGAGACTCACAAAACAAGAGCATGAAATACAAACTTGTGTGTAATAGTCCCACAAATAAAAAGGTATGTGGCACAACGACTTATGGAGAAGAATATGAAATATGAACTTATGTGCAAAAGTCCCACAAGGAAGTTGGCATATGTGCGCCAAACCCCACAAAGTTGAATTGTGATAAGTGACACATCGAAACAGATCATAACTTGAAGAAAACACAAACAAGTGGGGGTGTTACTCAACGATAAGGAACTTCAACAAGTGGACACATATCTTGAGTTGAAAGAGTATAAATAAGCAAGAGATGGATGTCTTGAAGTAAGCTTGTAGAATGAAGACTTGAAGATATCTTGATTTGAACAAGCTTCATTTAATTGGGGTATCAATGGCTCGTTGATCGTAGAAAGAGTTTTATGCAGCAGAGCTGGAGTGCGTAAATCAATAGATGATGAACAACCAGAAGAGTGCTATAAAGAAGGATACTCATATTCTGGATGTGCAAAATCATTACTTAGTGAAATATGCAGACCATAGAGCTGAAAAAGTGACTAAGTTTGGAACATTAATTAGTACAGAGTTGCATATCGTAGTCATTATCGCACATCACAATTACAACAACTGACTGTCTTGATGCAGATATTCAGAGGAAAAAAAACAGGTCAAAAGAGTAACAACAGTTGCAGTTTTTTAGTCAAGATAATTTGTGATTCTTTGTTATACATTCATATTTTTATATAAGGGAGGTTGGACGGGGCAAGGACAAGGGAGTCAAAGCTTCCTTCTAGTAGTTCCCAGTAAAACATCTTAGGGACGCAAGACGGGGCAAGGAACATGGAGTTTGAGCTTCCTTCCAATCATAGATGGTAACACAAATTCAGGGGGTTGGAGCCTCCTTCTAGTTGGAGTTGGTAAATATATTTTGGGAGCGGGTTCTTTCATTCAATCAAAGTTGAAGAAACCATTGGACGTTGAATTTATCCATAGGTTGGTGCCCGTTGTTACAAGTCACAGTTTGCGCAGTCAAATAGACATCTGTTTAGGTCGGTGCTTGAAGATTGTGAGTCGGTGCTCATGCAAATCGAAGTCGTTGCATTTTGGTGCCTATAACCAGCAAATTATTACTCGAGGATCAGGTTGTTGCTTGAAATGAGTTGGTGCTCATGTTTGGAGATTGCATTCTCCCATTGATGTAATAATTATTTTTATCTATAGATATACATATAATTATTTTTCAATCTTTGTGCACAATTGTGTTTGTTTCTGCTGAAAAGATTTTATTGGTGGAAATTGATTTAATTGTGAAATAATTTGATATCTACGCTTATATAGATTCACCCCCCCTCTTAATATAAGATAAATCCAAGAGAAAGCGACCGAGGATAGTATTTGGGAGAAGCTTGACAGTGAGTGCCTGAAGTAAGAGACCAAGGTGGTGGAGGACTGGGTTATGGACCCGCGTAATAATTTTGCTCATCTCAGATTGTATAAGCAAAATGTTGCCTTCTTTTGGGTAATGAAAAATCTGATGGGTCATGTGCTATGGGAAAGAATGCAGAACAAGGACGGTGATGAGATCCTTGTTAAGTGTTGGAAGGAAAACCACGCAGAAACCAACCAGCCGAACCAGCAGGTTGATGTCGTCATAACTGTATTGGGGATTTGGGTATCGGTGCCTTCTAAGTCACTTGTGGGTGGTTCTTCATTGGATGAAGATGGGATTTACCTAGGAAATGTGTCAGGACCTCGCGATTTTTTATCACTGATTTTGGGTTTCTTTTTGTTTCCTTACGATATAATTAGCTTTGTGTTTATGTTATGTAGAAGAAGCAATTTTGGGTTTGATAAGTTTTTGTCTATTAATCTGGTTAGATGGGGTTTTATGTGTTTAAAGTTGTTAGAGGAATGGGAATTATGGTTTTGTGGGGGGTTCGATATGAAAATATATGTGTATTTCAGATGTAAGAAGGTTTTGAGACATANATATAAGAGGGAACGAATTTCTTAGGAATAATTAAAAATAATGTTTGACTAGTTCAACAAAAAGGTAAAATTTAAGGAACTTCCTTTGTTCATTACTTGGGAGATATGGAACTCTCTAAATAGAAATATTTTTGAAGAACTCATTCCTACAATTTTCTTTGTATGTTCTAGGGTTGTTATTTTTTTCTCCGAATATTTGAAGGAAGAAAATTAAAAGAGAGATAGATTATATACTGCTCCTCAACTTAATGTGGATATTTCCCTTGGTTATTTTGATGGGGCTATTAAGGATGGGGTTTGTGGAGCTGGTATGGTTTTATTTATCAATCAAGTTCGCTCTGTTAATTTACGAATGGGTTTTGGTTTGGATACCAACACAAAAGTCGAGCTCATTGCATTATGGGGATTGTTGTGGTTTTCTAGGAAAAGAGGTATCCTATATATTTATATAGTAAGTGACTCCAAATTTGTGATTGAATGGGTTTCAGGTGTCTCAAAGCTGCAAGTGTTGAATCTAGACCTGTGGGAAAAACATGTCTTGGAATTAAAGGTTTTTTTTCTTCTATCTCCTCTCATATTTTTAGAATGTTTAATGTTAAGGCATATCAACTTTCCAAAAAAGTTGTGGGCGGTATGGATGGTCTCCTTTTCTATAAATAAGTCTATGGTGATTAGGTAGATGAGGGAATAGTCCATGTATTCTAAATTTCCTTTGAAATGTTTTGTCTTGGATGTAGTTTTGTTTGATGTTCAGTCATATTGCAGTGTGTAAGATCAATTGGGGGATGAAAGATGGAAAAAATAATATTTTTATAGTGTTAACATTAAGTTTTGACTGATTTATGGAGAAACAGATCAAAAGTAGTATTCTGGAAATGGTGGTGATGTAGACTTTGTAACTTTGATTCCTTAAAGTTGAATAATAAGTTACAATTTTTTTCGCGTGAAAAAATAAGAGAAATATAACTAAGATGATAATAATATGCTTCCAAAGGAGGAAAAAACAATAATATGACCAGAATACGAATCCACGACATCCTAGAGTCGTTTGAGGTTTTTATGAATAGTTGTGAAAGGGTGTCTAGGCGTCCATCACAACTATGTTTTCAACCACGCATTCTAGGAATATCTTGTTATAACTAAAGAAAATATCATCCTGTGGCCTCGTCCATGACAAATCCTGTGTTTGAAAACCCTAAATCTCTAAACATGATAATCCAATAGCTTGGAAAGCATTGTCAACATAGTATTTCTTTAAAAGACCAGACAATAAAAGCTAAGATGTTGATGAATCTTTTAAGCAAAGAAACTATGCTCCATTGGTCATCAAGATATCAAGATCATGAGAATTTGGAGTTCTTTATTTCTTCACAATTTTTTAAATCGTCCACTATTGGTATGGAATAGCATATTCGATAAAAAAATTGCAAGAAATGTGTGTTTTATTTGTCATAAGGCTCCAGGAAACTCGATACAAAGGTTGTTTACGCATATTTCTTCTTGCGCTTTGTTTGCATTTTAGAAATTCAACAGGGCTTATTGTTATAACCAAATACATATCCACAACAACAATAATCGTGGAATGGAAGGTATAAATTCTAAGTCCAAACCACATCGCATGGCCCAAGCCACGGTTGGAGGTTGTGGGCATCAAGGTGCATGCAATGCTTAAACTCGAGGAGTTGATCCACCATTATTTTGTGAACATGATGTGTGGAGACCACGATTATGCAGGCCTCGACTAGGGTCTCCATGACCAAATGCATGGTCGAAGATGAGTAAAGATCCATTAAAATTCTCGCAATAAATTGTCTCCAACTCAAAATATAAATTTAAGTTACTATGCTTATTCGGAACACTAAAGGCATAATTTGTACTAAAACCCTTTCAAGTGATGTTCTCTAGTTCTAACAATAAACTCAGTAGAATAACACAAATGAGAGGTAAGAATTAACGTTAAAACCCTTGTAGTAATTATTTTCTAGCTATAAGAAGGAACGTATATTATTGTGTTCGTTTCAATATACAGTTTGAGGGGTGGATTCGATTTGAAACCCTTTCCAAGTAAGTCATCCAACTAGAAGGATAGATTTATTTTTGTTCTTTCAATAACACAATTTGAAGGCCACTGCATCCACTCGTATTTATATGGGCAGTGCAAGGGAATTAATCTTGAATATTACCCACAAAATAAAGGCATATGAATATCATAACATGTTTAAAAGGTATTGAATCGAAGTTTGTATCACCCACCAAGTTGAGAAATCCCCATACAACCCACTCTTGGGAATTCTTGGGCATGCAAAATGACAATTCCTTGGTAACCCCAACAGGCTCTAATAGAATTCAAGAGCACATCATCATCAGTATCATGGACACATGTACCATTATGATTTCTATCATAGAAAATAATAATATGGTTCTTCTATTGCAAGCATAAAATCCATACTTCCCATTATAAAAAGGCCTTGGTTACTCTATCCTTGGTTTTTTCCTTTTGGTGGGAAAACACCATTTTGGAAAAGATCATAGCAGGCCAGAAACCTTCAACTTAGGAGTTGCATCCCAAATATTTTCATTATGTCAAATTTCTATGAGTTATATCTGAGAAGGATATGATTTTCATCCCAAGTATTTTTTATTTGGTTTGCCAGGGGAACGTATGTTTTGTTATGTTGATTTTGGGGAACTTGGATTCCTACCATAATAATGGATTGTATAATGTGAACAATTCACAAATTTGAATCCTTTCAAAGCCAATCCCTCTAATTGTAGTGATCAAAGCCAACCATTCATTTTACTCCATTGAATTCTTGCTAATATTTGCATTCCAGTTACTTTTTGTGCAGTAGATTGATGATCGACAAATGATATTATTAATTCTGTAAAGTCCATCCATGTTGAATCTGTAATTTTTCTAGAGAGTTTGAGATGCTACTTTATGCAATGTGTAAATGATTGATCCAAGAAAAGTGGCATGAGTTGTTGTCTTGTTATAGTAAGTTGTGTTTCACTTTTGGAAACACTAACCAAATCCCACATATAATTATTGGCTACAACACATATTTATGATTGTTGGAGCTTTATACATGAATGGAGTAAACTGACATAATAAACATAGTTACTATTGTGATGTTATAATGACTATTATTTTGGTCAATCGTATAGAAAGAAGATTAGTGTGAAACAAATACTTGAGCATGTCTCTGCTGAAGCAACAGGAGGAACATCAAATGATCATGGTGAAAGACATGATTAACTAGGGAAGTAAATGCCCATGTGATTTGTGGATTAGTAGTTGTGTGTGTGTGTGTGTGAGAGAGAGAGAGAGAGAGAGAGAGAGATTATATCTCATAATTAAGTTTGTGTGAATAGTTAAGGAAAATACCTTACAACGAGCCAGTCAAACAATGAGATGAAATGATCCAACTTCAAACCCTCAAAAGCATCATTGAAAACTCTTGATTATATCTCTAGCGTTGGTAAATATTTTTGTTATCACTAGGAATGAATATTCAATAGTGTTAAATGTAGAACATCACGAGTCATTCTCCAAGCCAATCTTGTGCAACCAGGATTGGACCTCATGTGTTGAGGTAGGGAAGCTTGACTTGGACTTAGGTAATTGGAGTAATTCTTGAGTTTGACTCAAGAACGACTAAGCCTTTCGTAAAAAGGTTATTCCTCAAGTATAGAGGTGAATTTGATATATAAAAGTGGTTGTAAAGTCTTGTTGGACAAGGCTCCAGACTTGTGTGTCAAGTCAAGATTCTTGTGTGGACCTCCAGTTGTAGTAAGTACCCATGGGGTGGACCTCCCATATAGAGGTAATGCTTTGCATATAGAAGCATTTAATTTTGTGTGATATATTACTAACCATGGTCATCGATTGTTATTAAGTATCCTTTAGAGATTGGCCACCTTTGTAGTGAATTACTTTAGCATATGATCAATTTATTCAAATCGCTATTGATGGTCTCCCATCCTCATGGGAGACATTCTTAGCTGTGGTAAATGGACGAGCGGTCCAACCTAACTTTGAGAGGTTATGGCATGACTTCCTTCAAGAGGAAGGGTGAATCCAGAGCAAGATTGTGTGCACCAAAGAGAAAACCCGTGTTCATACGACAAGGATGAAGAGAGGATCGATGAGTTCGAGATACAAAGCATGCAATTATTTTCTATATTCTACATGATGCATCCTTCACCCATGTATAGATTCACTACTTCTTGCATGTGACCAAATTTTCAAGATTAAGATGCAGTGAGTTTTCATCAAGAAAGAAGATCAAGATATAAAGAATCCGGTAATCTCCGCAAGGAAGCAAAGATCAAGAGGGAGCCCACAAAACAATAAAAGATAAGTATTTGTATTGTGGTTACAAATTGATCTTATAAATCAAATCTGAATGTTTTTCATTACAATTGTGTAGAGGTTTGTATTCCTAGAACTAGGTAGTATGTTATAGTATAACATGATGAGCATATGTTATAATTTTATTTTATTGGTGAATAATGAAGCTCATGTAGTACATGTTATGATTAAATCAGTAGCAAATGGGGTTTCATAACTTTCCATGAGATATGGATGGTTGTTATGATAAAACATTGGTTAAAATTTTGCATGACTGTGTGAGATATTTGGCCATTGCATTAAAATGATTGGATTATGCAAGGTTGTTAATGACTTGACTAAATTTGCCTTGTAGGGAAAGATCATATACTATGACCTACAAGTGGATCATGACAAGTATTGAATGTGGAGTCATTCTAATGGTAGATCCTGAAAGAAAGAATGATGCTCTAAAGTGAGAAGCTTCTAGGACCAGATCAGAGGGTTCCTATGGTTCCATGAGACGAAGCCTCCAACAATGATGTTATATCCATAATATAAGCCCTAATACAATTTTGGAAAAGAAGACTCCCTAATACCTTTTGTTAGTCCTATATGCATTCATGTACCAAAAGAAAAGAGGACAAAGATGAAGACATATGAAAAGAAGGGAATATTTGTTGGATATAGGGAATCATCCAAGGCCTATAGAATATATGTGTCAAGTGAAATACACATTGAAGTCAGTCAAGATGTGACCTTCCATGAATATGATGCATTTAAGCAATAAAAAAAGCTTCAGTATGATACATACATGGAAGAGCATGAGACTTCCATGAAGGAGGACCCAGATTATGATTCTCCCCATCCAGATGTTGAGAGGGAGAAACCAGAAGAGTTCTCAAATTCATTGACTCCTGAAGAACTAGTAGACTTGGTTGATGAACCTCCTATTAAGAGGATACATGCATGATGCTCATGTACAAAAGGAAGTCGATCATAGTGTTCAAGAATTTTGTCATGGCTATTAGGATTAGAGGTGTGGCAGAAACAATATAATATTTTCCTCAGTGAAGGAAAATACACAATGGAAATCTTAAAGAGATTCAGGATGATGGTCTGAAAGTCCACAACCACACATATGATGACGAATATGAAGCTGATTATTCTTCATGTTTGGAGGATCTCACAAATAGTTGAGATGTACCTAGTTAACACTAGTGTTGTTAGGGAAAGTGTTCCTATGATTAGGGTTAAGGAGGTCACCAATGTACTAGGGTTTTTTATTAGACTGCAACAAATTGTACCTAGACCCAAACCAAGCTTACACTATAAACTAGAATGAAACAAGGTTTTAATGATTGAGGGAGCATACATTTTCCTTAAAGGCTAGTCCTAGCTTCAAACTTCTCTTCAATCCAATCCTCATTCAAATGCTTCAACACCTTCAAAAGACAAATACCTTTCTCAAAACACCTTTGTATATTATAAATCTGAGATATGAACAAGTAAAAGAACTTAAACTTAACATAAGATCAAATTCATGAACGTAAATAATTCAATTACCAAAAGTATACACCATTTATTCGGAAGGAAACAATCTCTTTATTGATCAAATGCTTGAAACAAGTACAATTACCTCAGTCTCAAATGCACTTCCTGAAACCAATTAGTTCTGGGTCTCCTTGCTCCTCTTTTCCAATCAGAATCCTCCAACATAACATTACCTCCAATGGCCTCTCCCCTCCCCTATCCTCTCTCATGATTTTATGATAAAATTATAATAGGAGCTACGAGGCTGGATTAGTTAGGGAAGGTGGGGAAGTTATCATATCGACCTCAACCACCTTTTAATTAATTTGCTTTTTATTTTTAACAAGATTTTAAGGGACACACGGGTGTAACAAGGGAAAATTGTGTGTAACATGCAGGTTTCCTTGAGTAAACTTGTGTATGCAACTTTTAGGATAAAACATGAGTTTGATGTGGTCAAATCGTGTGTAAAATGTTGGTTGACAGACTACCACCCGCGTGTATGCCCTAAACTCACAACAAAAAAGTGTAAATATTGGAGTAAGCATTGGATGATTAACACCATATCCCTCTATTGAAATTGGGGTCTTCAATCCATTTGTCCTTTTGTGATCCAGATTGAGATTGGTGGCCACCCATCTATTCCACTAGCTCAAAACAATTGTCCATTGTGGCAGTTTCCTAGTTATTTTTCTACGTTTTTTTTTTTCAGGTCCCAAAATTTCGGAGCCGTTTTGAGGCCCTACACGGTGTTTTTTGGCATCGAATGGTCAAGAAAATGTGAGTCCAATTCAATCTTAATATTTGCCATTAGCGGATGTAAATATCAGATAGATCTTTCCAACGAGCTATCGAGCACCCAAATCAGAGACCGTATGCAAAAGTTATGACCCTAGGTAGTTGTCTGTTCAACTTACCACCTTGGGGTCGCGAACGTTATGACGGCTCATCTTCTAGGGTTATGTTTTGGACTTTTGGGGTTCTCACCCTCATTATTACTATAAATAAGCCCATTTGGCCTCATTTTGTATTCATCTTTGCATGAATGAGCGTAGCAGTCGCATCTCTTCTCAGAAATAGCCACCGCCATGCTAGCTATTGTATTACAGTATGTTCTATTCCTGCCATTTAATAGAATATATGACTACTGTATCTTTGTTATCTTTGCAATATGTCTGTGATTATGATTCTGTATATGTTCTTTCATTTTGTTTACACATAAATCCTGATCATTTTGTGTGACAAAACATTCAGTATCATCACTCGGACGGAGAAGTGTCGATTCAAGGGATAACAACTAGGCTGGATATATGCTTTGCAATGGGTACATAAACATGTACAACAAAACATGTGTTGAGGTACCTACATGGTACAATTGGATATGGACTTGGATATGTTATACCCAAGACATGGTGCAAAAAGGAGCAGTGTAACTATAGTACAGATCCACATATGAGCAAATTACCGATATACTTACTAAGCCTCTGTCCAAAGTAAAGTTGATTACTTCCAGGACAAGCTTGGTGTAGTACACAATAACTCCTCTAGTTGAGAGGGAGTATTGATGTTTCTCCATATCCAACAATAGATAAATAAAATCCCCATCAGTAAGTAATTTGGGACATGACTCGGGAGTTCTCCTCACTGGTAAGCCATGCAGTGGTACATGACACTGACATTGGTTAAGCCATACAAGAATATATGGCTCAAATTAGCTAGTACTGGTACATGGCTCATCTAAGCCATGCAGCAGATAAGCCACTAAGTTGCACAAAGCTCAGATAAGTCATGGTACATGACTCATAAAACCAGGTTCTGTAGTATCTCTTATGGAGTACACTCACATGAGCAAAAGACATAGTCAAGACCTTAGACTACCATTGGATGGTAGTCAATGTCTCCAAGACTATCAGATACTCAAATGAGTTATAATCATGATCGTTGGGGAGAATTCAAACCTCTTGGAGAGGTCATATAGCCATATAGTTGGCTAGTGGGGGTACCGTAAGATAGAAAAGAAAAATAAAATCACTTTGAAAATGGTCAGGCCTTGGAGAACATCATAGAGAATGGCAAGCTCACAAATAACTTCTCTAGACCGTAAAAGATTCTAGATGTCAACAAGAAAAAAACAAATGCTGAAGATTGTCAAAGGAAAGATGAGATTTTCTTTTTGCAAGAAAATTACACATTTGATGTATTACGAAGGTTTGGTATGATGGATTACAAATCCATGATTTCTAGTTTAAGGGAACTACATGAGTCATATTTTGGATCAAATCCAGTGGATGCTACCATGAATATGCAGCTTATTGTCTCTTAATGTATAGTAGACTTGTTCAATTTTATGCTTACTACTAAGCATATGATTACGTACCTACGAGGTACATTTTTAGCTAGTACTACAAAAGCAGAGTATATTGATTTGCTAGTATTACCTACCAAGAAGCAGTGTGGTTTGGGAAGCTACTTCTTGCGTTAAAAGCTTGAGTCTACAGTCATTCACTATGATAACCAAGGATGCATTAAGCTTTCTGAAAACCTTGTGTTTCATGAGAAAGTCGAAACACATTGAAATGAAGTATCACTTCATGTAATACATGGGCCAGAAAGGTGCAGTAAAACTTTAGTAGATTGCTACTGATGAGAATATTGTGGATGTGTTAATAAAGCCTCTGTCAATGACGAAGTTCAGGTACTTTCGAGACAAGCTTGATGTCACGTCCCCTCCCGTCATCTCGACGATGGAGAGGACGCTTGATGTCACGTCCCCTACACACTATTGCTGTCAAAACAGGAAATCTAGCCCCATGAACATAATCATACGAAAAAATGCATTGAAATGAAATACATAGGCATATGTACAATTTATTAAACAACGGAAGCAAATACATTTCATTCACATTCAAGCATTCAAAATGTTCATGATTATTCATAAAACAAATAGTTTGCAGAGATTAAGCACACAAGAATACTTGTCTTGAGAATAAGCTTCCCCGTAACTAGCTATGTCGTTGCAACGTTCCACCCAACCATAGGCCAGTGTGCTCATCAATCTCTTAGCATCACTGCCACCCCCGATTTGGGCATGATTTCCACAAGGAACTAGGGAAAAAAAGGCTTACACATAGCAAGACCATACACACACAATCAAGCCAACACACAGTTGTGTTTCACAGACTATTCATCCCAACCAATAAACAATTGGGTTTCACGGGCTACTAAGGCAATAAGCCAATAACACATGGGTTCCTTGGACTTTCTCAGCCAAGCCAACCTTCACACCAAAACACATCCAAACCCACTAACATATGGGTTCCTTGGACTTACGTGGCCAAGCCAACACAAGGATGCACTCCACGGCCAAATGCAAGTTCTGGGTATGGACAAAAATGTCCTAGGAAGCCAAAACGAAAAAGGAAACAAGGGGAAAACAACCCTCTGATAGCAAATTCGATTTCAGAGACGTCTATGGCTTCACATGGGAAAAATGACCTCTTCAAACCCCCAATTTGTGGATCTGAATTCAGAAAATGCCTGTGGACATTCGAGGGCAAAAACGATTGCCATAAACCCAAAATCGTGGATCTACCTTCCAAGCCACTGAGCATAACCAAAAACGAGCTTCTGGGCATGGAGAAAATGAAGAAAACAACATAAAAACGTGAGGGAAATGCACAACAAGCTCCAACTGGGTGAGGGATACAAAAACAACCCCAACAACCACCAAAAATGTGAATCCCTACTACATATGCACTCAACAACACAAAAACGACTTCCCAACCATGGAGAAAATGGAACAACTGCAGAAAATGTGAAGGAGGGAGCATTGCAAGCTTCAGTCGCATGAGGAAAATGAAGGACGTGAATGCCTCATGGGTTGGGTAGACATTTTGTGGGTGTTTACTTGCCCCACAAGCCAAAATATGTTTTCCCAAAATGGGTGGTCTTCCCAATTTGAATTTGACCTCCATACCTTTCCCATCCCAAGGAAATAACTTCCTCAACCAACTTCTAGATGATTAGGAACAAAAGACAAACATGGGTAGACAGTTTTATGGGTTCTCCCTTTGACATTTGGTTGTTCCCCATTGGCGCAAGGGTTTGAATACTCCCCCCTCTCCCCCTATTCCTTGTGAAATCATGCCCCCGTCTCTTTAATGTTGCGACGCATAGCTAGTTGTGGTATTTTTATTAATTTGCATTTTTACATGATGTCTCAAAACATATTGTGCATGGCTAGCACATAAATCATCGACATCGATTTTAAATGTCGATACATAAGATACTAAATCGTTGGTGGGGCCTTTTCCTTGAGCTACACACTGTGATCAAACACAAATATTTACATCATGTGCAATTCAATACCATGGGGTCAAAACCGGGGCACACATTCCCCTCCCCCTTGGGGTCAAAATCAGGGTGTTACACTTGACATGGTAGAGAATGCCTTCCTAGTTGAGAGGGAGTGTTAAATGTACAACATCACGGGTCATTCTCCAAGCCAATCTTGTGTATCCAGGATAGGGCCTCATGTGTTGAGGTAGGGAAGCTTCAGTTGGACTTAGGTGCTTGGAATAGATTCTTGTGTTGGAATCAAGAATGACTAAGCCTCTTGTATAAAAGGTTATTCCTCCTGTATAAAGGTGAATGCTTGATATATCAAAGTGATGATGTTGTAAAGTCTTGTTGGACAAGGATTCTGACTTATATGTCAAGTCAATATTCTCATGTGGACCTCTAGTTGTAGTAAGTACCCATGGGGTGGACCTCCCATATAGAGGTAATGCTTTTCATGTTAAAGCATTTAATGTTGTGTGATATATTACTAACCATGGCCACCGATTGCTATTAAGTCTCCTTTAGAGACTGACCACCTTTATAGTGAACTACTTTAGCACATGATCATTTATCCAAAGATAATATGATCACAACATTTGATAAATCTTCTTAGTATAATCCGATATGATATATAATTAAAGTTAGCACGTAATGACCATGCAGTAAAAGATAAGAGATAAAGATAAATGCTTAGAGAACAAGAGAATTCGAATTGCACATGAGATGAGTTTAGTTGACTAAGATGAACTCGAATTGATTAAAGCTTCAGTTAAAAGCTTCAGCTAAATATCACATATAGCTCAGTTAAAGCTTCAATGTATGCTTCACTTAAAGTATTCATGTATGCACCAATTAATTAAGGAGAACTTGTTGATCACTCCAGTAAAGTCAATTGGCATGAATTCAATTAAGAATAGTTAACTAAAGTGATAAAACAAAAGGAATTAGTTAACTAAAGTGTTTTGCATGACGACACTTTAGTTAAACTAAAAGACAACACTTACGTTAAAAGATGACAATTGAGTTCCAACTATTTCATGATGACACTTAAATTAATTTGTTAACTAAGTGATCCTACAATCGGTTAAGAGGTGAGTTCACTCTGAAGTTAGTCAAGCATGACTTAATGTCAAAGAAGAAAGGCATGGCACATTGATTGTGAATGATGATAAAACCAAGGTGCACATCAAGTATCCAAGGGAGAAATTCACTATAGTTTGCATGGGAGGCTAATTCCCCATGCGGTGATTCACTATTCCTTGCATGCCACTGGTTTGACATGTTATTTATTATATTGAACTCATTGGGAATTTCATCTGATTGATCTCTCTTCTCTATTGCTCTGCATCTACATTGAGGGTGTTTTGTGATCTCTTATCTTCTGAAAGAAAATTGTTATTGTAAAATAAGACATTATTTGTTATCTATCATAATTATACGGAGAATATTTGTTGGGGTTTTTCATCTTCATCGTTTTGAGGGTTTTCCTCGGGGTATATACTGTGTTATGGTTGAATGTGTTTTATGTGATTGAATGGTTCATTGTCTAAAGTATTTAGTATTTCAACACTTAAAGAATTAAAGATCAAAGCGCAACCAAAATTCAACAAACAATAACAGTGAAGGCCTTAGAAGTTGAGAAGGATATATTGGAGAGCAAGCTATCCCCTGTAGTAGACGATCCCAAGAAAGATGCAGATGCTATGTCCAACCATAATGAAAGTTACGATAAAGCTAAGAAATTGGATAAAATATATGAAAAAGTATACTTCAACCCCTAGAGACAAGGAACTTGAGAAACCATTGACTACATTAGCGGGCCAGGCCGAAAAACCTTTCACCTTGGCTAGATTGAGAACTCCAACCTTCCATTCCTGGTGGTTAGCTACAAATTTTCTTCATTTGCAGCTGAGAGCCATTTAAACTTATGCCCTAAAGGATTCGAACCTGAACTTGATAAGGAATTAACAACCTATGGACTTTAGAAACAAGGTTTGTCGTCGAAACCTGGAAATTCTCATATTCTTTACTCATCGGAGTTGTTTTCAGGGGTCATCATTTTTTGTGGTTAGACGCCTAGGGAATGAGCAAGCCTTTAGGCTCTCTAAGAAATTCAAATTACACAAGTCTTTGACTCTACGTGTATCATTTTTTTGGGTGTGTAATTTAATAATATTTTAGTTTCATGGGAACATGAAAGCTCGATTCCATGCCATGTTGGTTGTAGTTGAACTCCATAATTTACCCATGCCAGACCTGAGTTTGTACCACAAAAAATCAACAACAGGTAACATTACATGATAGACAATACTTTGTGTGGGAGGAGACTAGACGAGAGTGAACGTGGCAATTTTTAATTGGATAGAATGAGTCATATTTCTATTGGATATAGAGATGAGGAATTTTGGAATAGTGCTAGGATACCTTTTCTCATTGATAAAACACCACGAAATCATTTCCACTCACCTATCATAGCTTGACACTACCTCCTCCCCATTTTTACGAGCTCTCGTACTCCCATTTCAAGTTTTGTGACTAAAAATTCAACTAGAAAATGGTTGGTTAGGGTTTTGAACACCAAGGATTAATGAATCTGAGGGCTTTGGATGCTTAGGGTCAGTAGATCAGAGAAAAAATAAGGACAACAGGGGATTTAATTGCAAATATGTTCTAGTACATGGTTGGCCTGTCCACAACTCCTTTGGTAATTACGTTGTTTGAATCCCTTTGGTTTTTCATTTTTTGGCAGTGCTAATGAATCGTGTGGAAATTGAGAAACTTACAATGCATGTTTGAGTGCCAAGAGAGAATGGGGAGCGGGTTCTTTGCTTTGTCATGCTTGGGGAAGGTGAAACACTAGGAAAATGGAGGGAAGTAAGAATCTTTGTTTGTTATCATTTTGCCTCCACGATACCCGTCAATGCCAAGGTACCCATCTGATTCCCCCTTATGGTTTTCACCATAGAAAGAGTAAAAATAGCTGGAGATTTGAAAGGCCCTCTTCAAAGGCAATGACATAAACTCTCTACATGTGCTACTTATGGTCTAGTTACACTTAATTGAATTAAATAAGAAAAATATAACTAAGATGATAATAATGCGCTTCTAAAAAAAAATGATAGAAATTTCTTAGAAACAATTAAAAATAATAAAATACAAACAAAAAGGAATATAGCTAAGATATTAATAAAAAACTTTAAAAAACGAAAAAAAACAATAATATGACCTTAAAGAGTAAATAAAAATAAAAATAATAAAAGACAAAAAAAGTAATTAAGAGAATTATGCTTTAAAAGATAAAAATATGCTTCCAAAGAGGAGAGGAATTTCTTAGAAACAATTAAAAATAATAAAAGACAAAAAAAGAAGAAGATGAATATAACTAGTGAATAAAAATAAAAACAATTAAAAATAATAAAAAGACAAATAAATAAATAAGATGAATATAAGTCTAACATGATAACTAGGACGTTAAAAGAGTGAATACATGATAAAATAATAAAAAATAAAAAGAGTAAATAAAATATAATTAAGATGCTAATAATATGCTTCCAAGAGAGGAAATGGATTTTTTAAATAAACAATTAAAAATAATAAAGAAGAAATAAAAAACTTAAGAGGATAATAATATGCTTTCAAAAAATGAAAATAATTTCTTAAGAACAATTAATAAGAGATATCTTAAAAGATATAATAAAATGAAAGGTATGCATAATAGTTTTCAAAATGAAACAAGGCATAGTAATAATGATGCATATTCCCTACCTTTAGGATTGTAAAACCTGGAATATATATCAATTATAAATGATCTAAACCTAAACATTATATTTTATATTGAACATTATAATCATAATAAAAACAAAGAAGAGACTAATATATTTTTTTGTTGGTAGTGCCAAATGTTGTGGGGTCATCGCAACCTTGAGCATATATAACCCCCCTAAAAGCAAAAAATAGGAATAATCGCTCCTTTACACCCCCGGTAAAGGGAGGGCCCGTTAACATTGTATTGTTCGGATCATGCTAACAGCTTCACCCCTGGCCGGGTTGGATTGATTGGCTGGCGTTCTGAAATCCTTCATGTTCTTGGGGGGACTCTTCTTGCACATCCAATTGCACGTTAGGTTCATTTTATTCTAGGATTGGAGGCTATACATTTTCGAGAATCCCTAGTCAATAATATGTTTTAAATGATCCACAACATAGAAATCAAATAATTTTTTTGACATAACATCGGGCGAACGTATCTGATCAATTTGTTTGTTTTTAGTACTTTGCATTCCCGAGTGCCTTATAGAGCAGCTTCGAAATCAGCTCGCTATCCCTTCGTGCTAGGTGCTAGCTGTCACTATATCATTTAAAAAATAAATTAGTACAATCTAGCTTCACACCTCGTGGTGTTGTAACCTATCACCTATCAAAGTGATTTTCTTTCACCTACTGAACTTGTTTGTCTAAAGAAGGATTTCCCGCTTAGATGTTTTCAACAATTCTTCCATACGGACTTGACTGTTATGTACAGCTTTTAGTAACACCCTATCTATCCTACAGCCCAATCCCTAATTAACACGTTGAGCCAAATATGCATACATAAATATGTCTATACACTTGAGCGACAAAGGAAATATAAAGTTTATATAATCTCTTTATTTTATGAGTTGTATGTCTTTATTTTATGATAAAATCATCATCGACAGGCCTGTTAGCAATCCTGGAATTTATGAATGTATTTGTCGAAAGATTTTATGACATTTACTTACGAAGTGCAGACACTCTTATTCAATGTGGACACCGCTATGAAAGTTTCTCTGTCAAGAGATTTTAAGTTAAAACGAGAAGAAAAAGTAGGATAAAAAAGTTGCCAGTACCATAACCCATCCCCACGTGTCGACGAAGGATGGAATGTGAGCAATGTAGGCTAGCACCACATCTGTTCAATCACATGTTTCATTTGATTTGATCAATTTCTATGAAGTATGGTTAATACGTGAGAAAATTGAAAAAAAAAAAACAAAGGAGGTCCCGGGGGTAGCTTACACTTGAAAACATGTCTTAACATGTTGTATAAGGATGAGAATACCTCCATGTGCATTAATATGCTAGCGGGTCCAGCCTGTCACAGTCCATCCAGAGGGATATCAATAGTTGAATTAAGAATTAGCTAATCGGAACAGTCATGGCCAGTGTTGACAAATTAAGCAAAGAGTAGAAAATAATTCTTGCCAAATTTGGATGGAATTTGTTTCATGCAAACATTCTCCCCAAGCTTCTAGATATTTATATTGAATTTATTTTCCCGAAAGTTGAAGGGCGGATTTGATTTCAAATTTAAAGGAAAAATTGTCAAAATCAAGAAGATTCTCAGTAGTAGCTATGTCGAATTTGCCTTCTATGACATTATTGGCCGGGACGCGTTGATTTCAAAAACTTCAGTGAGTGAGGAGATCAACCGCTCCTCTAGCTTGATACTTTTAAGAATTTTAAACATAAATGAATAGAACTGTCTATGAAACTCAAGCCTCGAACTGAAGTCGGCTGCCATTATTGGTGAGACTCCTAGAACTACAATACAGCTAGAAGCATGCCTTATTATTATCAACTTATTATTTATCTTGTTAATTGATGTACGACGCGATCCAATAAAAGAAGAATGTCAAGAAATAGTTTCTATAATAATTTGAGCGATTTTATTGTGATGCTATACTTGAGTAACAAACACTCCTCTGTGGCTCAACTTTGGCTTTAGAACAAGCTCATATAAAGATTGTGTACAATTGATAACAAGGACCTCCTTCCATAGGATTTGTGAGGTCTCCTATTATGACGTCGAATTGTTCATCTCTGTTCTTGTGCTCAGCCCTGCGTCGAAGAATTTCGATTAAAGCTTTAAACTTTAGCAGAAACATAAGAAGTATACAGTATAGTTTGAGAAAATGAAGCATTAAAAATTCGTTACCTAGCATCATTGATAATGAGCTCAAGGATAGAATTGCAGAACCCTTCTTTGTTCACAACAAGGTATTTGCGGGAAAAAACAACAACATCCTGGAAGCAACGTTTTATTTAAGTCCATAAAAATTTAAAATAAAAGCAATAAAACCATAAATTAATGGAGACGCGTGGTTAGACCTTATCAATTTCACATGTCACTGCTTTCTTAATGTTCTTGTGTCGTAATACCTCCTGATCCGTGGAGCCTTCGCCGCCTCCCATGATAAAAACACTTTTGAGGCTGAAATCACACATTATGACTACAGATTAGAATCATGAGAACCAAGTCTTTTTGTTGAAATTTAAAGGGATACAACTGATGGATATTACAAGATGCAAATTACTTACTTAGTTCGGGTGGTAGACGAGCGCCAGATGCAGTAGTACTTTGTGATAAATAAACTCGTCCACTTCTGCGCTTTGCAACTTTCTGTCTATAACAAGCGCCTGTCTGCAAGAGCAAGCAAGCCTCATTGGTGTTCAAAGAAAAGGTAATTCACAAACTCTATTTTATATATTTCTAGATAGTGTACTAGGTATATTTACCTTGCCAAATGGTTATGTATCGAGCAACACTATATCATGGTAATTGCTCACTTCGGTATGAAGAATGCTGTGAAGACAATAATATTCATTATAAAGTGAAAAAAGCACGTGTTTCTATATATATCCACATTCAAGCTGAAATCTCTGCGGTGCGAAAATCAATGGTAAGTTATTACAATTAAGTTCCGCAGATTTACAAAATTTACTTATTTAGTGCGAAACACCAGTGAAGATTGTCTTCACTTTCTTCTTCATACCAAAAGCAGTGGTGTCATCTGTCTCCGAAAGCGGGTTTTGAATCCCAACACTCCATTGGAAACAACCGTCATGGTAATCCTATTGTCGTTCCCATTAACATGACGAACTACATGCCCGTTAGCAGTTACGTTCCTGTTAACATATGCATCACTATATGAATGTTCGTTTCCATTGATGGAAATTCCATTTGTTGCTGCTTCCTCATTTTATATGTTGTAAAGCTGGAAGAAGTCAAAAGGAAGCAAGAAAACACTAGAGATGTTGGAAGCACAGAGTAAGAGCGAAGGGAGAGTTTGAAGACGAGAAAGGCAGAGGGGTCTTATAATGGTGGGGAGGGGTGCTCAGCCTTATCATGACATTATTGTTTAACTGAGGCGTGAGAATACATCCGCCATTACACATAGATTTCCGGAATAACTCCATTCTCTGGCTTGCCATGCGAAGGGTAAAAGGTGAATGCCTATAGATTACAATGGCTGCATCCTGACTCCATTCTATGGAAACACACCCGTTTTTAATTCTTGCAGACACCAGGTTGCAAACAACCTTGGGGAAATATATAAGCTTTTAATGCTTGCAGATTACCTTGTTGATGGTGTGAACCAATAGGTTTAACATTTAATATATTGAGCCGGGGAGAGTCGAGGATGGTAGTCATCAATGGCATAGCATGTCAAAGCATGTCAGTTGCAGGATGTCAGAGCATGTCAGTTGAAGGATGTCAGAGCAAGGTGGTAGGGAATAAAAAGTTGTTTCAACAATAAGAGGTTGTGGTATAAAATTTTTAGGTAAAGTTAGAAAAACTTTATAATAAAAAAATGAAAAAAGTGTGCGCACGGTTGCCAAAACTATAGCGATTACGTTATTCCCTACTTGCATGGAATAATAAGTAGGGGGGTTTTGAGGATAATAAATGATGAAATTAATTAAAGAAATGAAAGAGACAAGAATATAATTGAATTCCGTTGATGACAAAGATAATGGATTAAAGGTTTTCACGACTAACCAAATTTATAACCATCGTGTTGTGAGAGTGCTTTGTTACAACTGGTTTATAAAAGTTGTTATGAACAATGTCAACAATATGTTCTTTGAGTTGAGCTTAGATAGACCTACCGGTCCAATGTACGATTTTACACATAAACCTGAAATTTGGTAGACACCTTAAGAAACAAGAGGGTTGGACTTGTCTTTGACAACAAAAAATTGTTTCGGGTTTATAAAATAAAATATGGGTCTAAAGGGAATGGAATGAAAATCCATGGAAATCCCATTTCAAGTTTAAAGATAATAGAGCTAATAATCCCCTCTTATTCATTTGAGAGGAAGCACAAAAAATAGGATTATTATGAAAATTAAGGAGGTTGTTGACATTAAATCATAAACAATGATCAAAGAAGTAAGTTGAGATGTAGAACAAGACATGATTGCAATTGATGGAACTATTAAATGTTGGCTTTCCTAAGGTATTTCAAGGACATATTATAATGTTGATGCCAAAGAAAAGTCTCATAGCATTATAAATAGAAGGTATGACCTTGTTAATGGGCAACTGATGCAAATGCCTCAATATAGAAGGGAAGATACCTACATTGAGCTTTGAGAGGGTCATCTTGAAGGATTTTGAGAAGCTTAATATGATCATGATCGATCCCAACGAATACACCATCAAGCCTCACAACAAAACAATTTCAAAACCAAAATTAAATGAACATGAAAACAAATAAATACACAACATAAAATAATTCAAATGACCCCCTTTGCATGCATGTATCATCTCAATGGATGTAATGGAGATGGGTGGTGGAGGTCACACCAAATGACATGGATGGTCTTGCACTAATTTCCCTTACCTTACCATCACAATTAGAGATACAATTCATAATATAAATGCCTTTTGACATAATTACATGGAAATTCTTGGAGATCACTAAAGACATAACCAAATGTTATGCTTCATATCATACATAATATTAGGGTGTGATTTTAAAACCATATTATTATTATTACTACACATAAGTAAATTTCAATAATAAGGATGCATGTTTACTTGTTAAAGGTGATTTGGTTCCATCATTATTGACATGGTGATTATTCATCTTATTGGTATGATGCATGATGTTGTTGGGATTCCATTATAAGCATGACAATGATTGACATTCTTAATTGTAGGGGCATAGTTGTTGAGGATGTGTGTGGGATGTTGAGAGTGCGTGCAAGTTGCAAAACTTGGCACATGTGGTGCTGCCTATGCCAAACATTATTGTTGTTTTGTGTTGTTTCCCTATATACCTTGTAAGAGGCATTGCCCCTTGACCTTGCATGGAGTGCTGTCCTTAGGCCCTACAAGAGAAATTAGGAACGACAGTGACCTGATTGGATGAGTCCAACATAGATGATCGGTGGCTTATGACACATGAGAGGTTTCACACTAAATAATGGTGACTACACTTGAATCACATTCTATGCAATAACTAATATTATATGAAACATAATAATAATCCAAAATAATTTTCTATTAGAATTATAATGAAGTGTTGGTTACAATGGGTGAGGATAAATATCATTCAACTTAACTCTTGAACTGCATGCAATCTACCTATTAACGACATGCCATACATTGGGAAATGGCATCATCCATGGGTGCTACTTATCATAACTCCAAGGCTAGCCATAGATCATATCGATACAACTCATTGATGTTATTACATACAACTACCATATGGTGTACAATGAATATCACCATTATTTAATGTACTATAATGATTAAATCTTATGTAACTTTTTTTATCAATTCAATGATCTTTATCACTTTCCATTTACAATAACTGATAATGAATTACAATAAACAATGATTCTTGAATGTAGTGAGTTAATAAGTGGACAAACTTAACTTTTTTTGTGAGTTAATTTTTTTTTGGACAAGACAAAGTTCAAATCTACTCATTTTTCAAAATTTCAATGACATGGATTGTTTTAAAATGGACCAACACCACACAAAACAAAGTTTCATGGTTAAAGTTCCCATAATTCACTTGGAACTATAAATTTCAACATATACCTACCAGATTTGGAGAAAAATTTCTTTTGTAAAAGGGTTCAATTTGTCCACTTATTAACCCACTACGATGAATACAACATGATTAAACAAATAATTAAAAATAACAATAATAATTAAGTAATATATTATAAAACATCCCATTTAAATGAAAACAAAAACTAAGTGATCTATTCTCATTATAAATAATAAAAGAAAAAAACATAATAAAGTTAAAAGAAAAAAAACACATACAATTAATAAATTCTTAATATCCACATAAACACAACATGTTATAACTAAAATGTCACACATAAATGTCACTCATGCAACTTATCAATATCTTTACATATAAGCACCATGTATTCTATTACCATGATAAGTTTCAATGAATAAATTATACATATCATTAATCAATTGAAATTGAAATTGAGAGTAAAATTGAAATCAATAAATTCTTAATATCCTCATATCATAACCAAAATGGCACACATAAATTGCAATAATACAACTCATTAATGTTATTACATACAACTACTATATATAATGCAACAAAATACCAATACCCATGTCATAACTAAAATCACACACATAAATTGCAATGATACAACTCATTGATTGCGCCGAGAGGCGCTCTACAGCCCAGTATGGGGGAGATCTTGTCACGTGATGTAACGTGATGTAACGTTACTAACATGTCGGCAAAAAATAATAGTGAAAATGAATATTATGGCCGAGATCTTGTCACGTGATGTAACGTTACTAACATGTCGGCAAAAAATAATAGTGAAAGTGATAGTGAAAGTGAATATTATGGGGGAGATCTTGTCACGTGATATAACGTTACTAACATGTCGACAAAAAATAATAGTGAAAGTGAATATTTTGGGGGAGATCTTGTCACGTGATGTAACGTTACTAACATGTCGGCAAAAAATAATAGTAAAAGTGATTATTATGGGGGAGATCTTGTAACGTGATGTAACTAATGTAAAAAGTAGTAAATATTTTGTAGGCCTAATAATGTAAGGTCGTAACATTTCGTTTGAAACACACTCGCTATATTAATACACCAAAACAACAAAAATATTCTAGAAATTTTTTATTATTATTCTCAAGTAGCTATATGATCAAGTAATCTATTAGTAGCTCTACAAACCTCCCCATATGCAAATCCAAATCCCCTCCCCCTCCTCTCCAGCTCCAGCTCCACTTGCAGCTCTCCTTCCAATGCACCGCATGCTCCTCCCATTGTGCAGCCCTCTTCCTCCTCCCACGCGTCCTCCCCCTGCGCAGCCGCCTGCACCTCCCCTCCTCCTCCTTAAATAAAAACATGTATTCTGAATATCCTAGGAATATATGGGTTGAATTTTGTGAACAGTACAACCCTAACTCAATAATTGCAAGCAATGACTACTCTGAAACATTCGGCAACACAGCCACAACCACGACCAGACAATATGCACTCGTCAAAACCAGAATAATCCACCGGGGGAGATCCTCATCAAGTCGCCCAGGGTATTTCATAGTCTATTCCATGATAGAAAAAACTGTTCTCACGTTTTCTTTATATACCAATCTCTTGGTTACCTTTTTAATAATAATCTAACTAATTTCGATTCCAGGTCGCCGTAGCTTGCATCTTGCAGTAATATTTATTCACCCGTTTAATATTGCGTAGTAAAATGGTGGGTTTAATAGAACTGGTAGTTTAAAATATCAAAATATCAACTCGAGAAGCACATTGTAAGAAAGCTGAGTACGTAAGTCCTGTAGTTTGAAAGTGATTCTGAGAAACTGGAAATCGAATTAGTGAGGGCCATCTTATTACTGTAAGAAGAAATGAATGGGAACTTCTTGGTTTTTTGGGAATATTTTGAGTGAAAACAAAAAAATATAAATGCCTACTATTGCGGACTAAAACATTTTGGGAATAATAAATCTAAATCTTTAATATCGTTTGGCGAAGATTTTGGAAGTTTAAAATGTATCATTTATTTATTGGTTTGTGCATTGATGTTTAATTTTTTTTTTATAAAATTAATGATATTAGCTGGAAAATATTTGAAAATTTAAAATATTGAAAAATTTATTTCTACACGGACATTGCCAGCGATTGCAATTAAATTTATATTGTGTGTCCAAGTTAAACATACCTAATCAAACACTTTATTCCATTACTCGGGTTACTCAGCAGATTTATGCCAGTAAATAAAGAAGATGAGCATTCAAGCATTTTCTATTTTTTGAAAACCACTTTGGCATTTCAATTTAAAATTAGAACTTTAAAAGTTATTTTCTTGAAATTTTAAACTACACATAATATTTTGCTTGGCATTTCTAAAAAACACTTTGAAAGTTCTATTCTGAAAATTTTAAGCTACACATAATATTTTGTTCAGAGTTTGTAGATAACATTTATTTTTTTGGAAGTTAAGTATTTTTATAAAGATCTAAACTTTGACTTAATGTGATGTTAGACGTGACAAATTTTCCAAGTGAAGTATTTTTCATAAAAGATCGGACTATCGAATTCTTCTAAATATTTTCATAAAAGACCGGTTCTGTTGACTAGGGAGCGAATCCTTCAAAAAATTTCGGCTTTTCCTAAATTTCTTTCATGTTTTTCAATTACAGATTATATTTTGCTTAAAGTTTGTATATTACATTTATTATTTTTTTCAAAAAGTATTTTTAATAAAAGATTCTAAAGTTTGTTCTTAATGTGATGTTAGCCATGACATCATTATGTCATTTCTAAGTGAACTATTTTCATAAAAGATCGGTTTTCTAGAATTTTAATAAAAGTCCCATGTTGTAATTGATTATAGGGAGGGATTCTTTAAAATTAGTTTTGTTTTTTATCTTTTAATTATTTTTTGTAAATATTTAAATGTTAGTTAAAGTGATGTGTATATTTTTTTATTTAAATCATTTCAAATTCAGCTCAATGTGTACTTTATTCCAAATAACAATAAATATTAATATATACAATCTTTATTTTGTTTATTGTGTTGAGAGGCCTCTTAAACAATCATGTAAGGCTTTTAAATAGCCCAAAGTTTTCTCACTTATTGTACGCAAGGAGCCATTCGAGGAGAGCTTTGCACCTCGAGAGATTTGATCCCTCTCGGCGCTTGATAGAGCCTAGGATTTGGATCTAAGCTAGTGTTATTACATACAAGTACTATATATATGATGCAACAAAATACCAAATAAACATTATTTGTATCACCAAGATGAAGTTTTTTTATAACTTTTTACCTGGTAAATTATGCTCTTCTATTTACAATAACTAAACAATACATATAATTGTTGGCCTGTTTCATTGTGCTTTCTACTATAAGGGTGATGACATGGCAGACCATTTATTCGTAGCTTGTGATTTTTTTCAAAAAATTTGGAGTGAGGTTCTACGAGGTTTGCAAGTGTCACTTGCTTGGGGGACGTGTATTGTTCGAAGGTAGTTTTCGAGCCTAGGTTTTTTCGCCTGGTTCTCTCATTGATTTACCATTGTTTGTTGTTTAGAGTTTACGGTGTTATCATAATCAGATTATATTTGAGACTGGGCAATAGAACATATATGGTATCACGTCTAAAATAATTGGTGAATTTTTTTGACATTTCCTACTGCTTATAGGGTTTCTTTGATGGAGTACTTTAGTGTAATCAATATAGAGCAAGGATGGTACTTAAGGTGACTAAAGATTATTTCTTTGAGTTTGGATGAAGTGTGGTATCGGGTGGAATATGAGGGCTGAGTTATTAGCCTTATGGGGCTATTACTTTTTGATGAGAAATAAAACATTTTAGCTTTACAAGTGTTTGAGGACTTTTGGTTTATGGGGAGAGGTCGCCTTCAAGAAATTTATCATGATGGTTGGAAATTAAGAATTCAAGAGTTACAAAGGAGCTTTCAATTTATTTCATTTGAACATTTATATAGACAATTGAATGCCGAGGCAAATTGACTATCCAAGAAGGATTTGAGAAATGCAAAAGGCCTTATTTTATATGAAGAATTTTTGGACCATTCAAAGATATCATTAGATCATATTGAGATGATGCCTTTATTTTTTCAACATAGTCGTTGCGCCTAGAGGTGCTCTCCAACCCAGTATGGGGGAGATGTTGTCACGTTTGTAAAAGTCATGTTGTTTCCATTCTAAATCTCTTATCCTTTGTATAAATAAAACAAATGTATCATCAACATTAAAATGCAAATCAAATTCTAGATTCTTAAACATTTCAACGGCCTTCAGATAATTTTTTTTGCCAAAACTTTTGAGAATTAATATGTGCCTTTGGATGAAAATATAAAATATGCTTTTAATGAGGATTTAACTTTGCCTTTATATATTTTCAACACCTAGGCAACCCATGGTTTCTCGAAAACCACCATCAATTAAACTAATTTGCCACCATCAATTAAACTAATGGTATAATCAAATACTTCTATATTTTCAACACCCAGGGCAACCCATGGTTTCTCGCAAACCAACATCAATTAAACTAATGGGATAATCAAATATTTATATATTTTCAACACCCAAGGCAGCCCATGGTTTCTCCCAAACCACCATCTATTAAACTAATGGTATAATCAAATATTTACATATTTTCAACACCCTTCTCCCAAACCACCATCTATTAAACTAATGGTATAATCAAATATTTATATATTTTCCACACCCTTCTCCCAAACGACCATATATTAAACTAATGGTATAATCAAATATTTATATATTTTCAACACCCAAGGCACCCAATGGTTTCTCACAAACCACCATCAAATAAAGTAATGGTATAATCAAATATTTGAAGAGGATTTGACAACTTTTTTGTAAGTGCAATACCTTAGGAGAGGTTTGCACCTCGAGAGAGAGATTGATAGAGCCTAGGATTTGGATCTAGGCTGGTATTTACATAGCCCAATAGCCCGTGTTTATATTTTTTTTTAAATTTTTGGTTAAAGATCCAAAAACATAATTGTGTATAGTAAGTATTAGTTTGTGTAATATATACTTAAAAAAACTATTATAACATAAAGTAGATACTTCGACTTTGAAACATAAAATGTGTTAATCTTGTCTCACAACATAACCATTATAATGTATATCTAATGAATATAGTATAACTTCCTTTTTACTAAAATACAACCAGCCTAGATCCAAATCCTAGGCTCTATCAAGCGCCGAGAGGGATCAAATCTCTCTAGGTGCAAACCTATTCTTAGGTATTACACTCAATGAGCTATCAACTTTGGTGTGTCCTATATATACCATTGATTTGATTCAAACTAAAAGACACATCTTTTTATTTAAGGTTAACATATAATATATTTATTATTAATATTTAATATTATTTATGCCCAACATATAATATATAATATTATTTTTTATTTTGTTAGGAACGAACATTACAACATCTCCCCATAAATGGTTTTAAAACCATATGCAATGCCCTTTTAAAACCATGGGTTGTTTAGGAGGCCTTGCACACGGTCTTAAAACCATTTGCAAGGCCCTCCTAAACCATGTAGAATAAAACTATGGGTTTTTTTAGGAGGCCTTGCACATGGTTTTAAAACCATGTTCTGGTCCTCCTAAACCATATACAATATAACCGGGTTGTTTAAAAGGCCAACATTTTTTTGCAAATAATTCAATTTTTATTTTTTTTATTATTTTGTTAGGTAAGAACATTACAATATCTCCTCCATATTGTGTTTTTTTTATGATCCACATTTTTTTGGGGGATAATTAAATTTTTACTTTTTTATTGTTTTGTTATTTTTTACCTTTTTATTGTTTTGTTAGGTAGGAAGATTACAATATCTACCCCATATTAGGTTGTTTTTCTGGCCGACATTTATTTTGTTTTATAATTAAAAAATCTATTTTTTTATTAATAAAAATAACGTTACGCAACGTTACAAGATCTCCCCCATACTGGGCTGTAGAGAGCCTCTCGGCTCAATAACTAAATAATATCCCCAAATTGCAATTATTAATAACAAACATTAACTAAATATCACACATATCTCCAAATTGCAATTATTAATGACAAACATTAACTAAATATCACACATTAAGATTGAATGAAGGTAAGTGAGGTTATTAGATTCTTAGTGTCGTGTACATATCTAGATATTGAATTAGGTCAAATCAAAATCACTTGCAAGCTCCACATGACCTGGATCGACCATGTGAAATGTAATTAGGCCATATCAAAATCACATGCAACTTTCCTAATTCCTAAGTGAATTGACATCATTTTTTTCACTGGAAATCTTTTGTCCAAATAAGAAGCAAAAGCAATTTTGAAAAAGACTCACTGGTAGTTCACCTAAAAATCATATAATTTGTACACGTTAAATCTATCTAAAATTTTATTAAATTTGTTCATTAAATATTTAACGAAAATCTCGAACCAAGTACCCATTATCACTAAATTGTAATCTAAATATAATTTATAACATATTTAGCAACAAGAATCCAAACAACCACAAACAACCCCCCTCCATAATCTGGGAAAAAAATACCCATTATATCTGTTTTTTTATTGCTCCATTAATAAAAGAGAAAATATATAATATTAGAAAAATCATATTTCTACCTGCACCGCCTGCTGCCGGTTTCCACGACTTGGCTACGCCGGAACAGGCAGTACCACAGCGGAAGCAGCCGTCCCGAGGAGGTTGCCATGCAGATACCGGTTTCTACCGGTTGCCACACGTGCTCGAGACTCCACTTACACTGAAGACCATAGGATATCGATTTTAACTAAAGATCCCCCGCCTTAAACCCCGATCGCAAATATCATATCCCTCGACATGCAAAGTCGGTAAACTCTCCCGGATGACCGGTTTCACTAATCGCAGTTTCGAGTTCGTGTTCACACTTGAACATTCTGAGAAGTGGTTCTTGAGGCTTTGGACATTTTTCGCTGAGCTCTGAGCATATTTGTTTCCACATGTCCCGTCCCCTTCCATGGCGAGGCTGCATGGAAACGCTGCTTTAGACCTTTAAAGGACCTGGATTGCGTCGGCTTAATAGTAGAGGAGTGTTGCTGTTAGATGTGCATGGTGAAGAGGCATCGATTTAGCTTCCGATCGGTTGATTTCGTCGGAGGTAAGCTCATTTGATGATTTAGTTATGGAAATGGCGGCTTTTGTTGTTTCTGGCTTTGCTGCAAGGTTTGTGTCGTGAAAAGGCTGTTTATCGAGCTCTGATCGGCCTAATCGTACCCTATTTAAGCTTAAAGTCGTCTTTCCAGGCATTAGTTTGTAACTTTTTCTTCATTAAATGCACTCCCCGCCCTTGGAGACGCGATGCATGTTGGAACTGTTTGTTTTTCGACAAATATTAAGATTTTGCGGGCTGCAAAATGTGGACGTTGTTTGTTTCCGGAAACTTCGATGTATTTTGGCGGTTGATAGGCAGAAACAGCCTATGCGGCCTGCAAAATTTAATGAATGATTTTCTTGAAAACTAAAATGCAATTTGAGACGGTTCTAAGCTAAATAGCAGACTTTTACGGCATGAAAACTGCTAAGGTTTTGTTCTCTGCATTTCTCCTTTCTCTACAGCATTGAGGTTGTTTTCCACACGTTTTACTGAAAACTCCAATGAAATTTGAGACGCTCCGTTTTTGCTAAATATTGAGCTTGTGCGTTGCGGCAAGCACAAAGGCTCTGTTTCCTGGCATTTCTTGGTTCTCTGCCCCCTGATTTAGGTCACATTTCACCTTATTTTGCAGTTCAGATTAGTTGTGAAAACTCTTACTTCTGCATCGTATTGCGCATCGCAGTTTCGAAAAGTTGGATTTATCTGGCTTTATCTGGGCGAATCTTCTGTTTTTTATTGTTGCGTCTTATCTGCAGGATATTCTTCTTAGATTTTTATAGCGTGTAGCCTATAAGAGACCGAAGTGCTTGCCTTTTGTTTGTTGAAAAGATTGTATTCGCTGGCTTCCAAGGTTTTGCGGCTAAACTTGATTGTACAAGGCATAGAATCACTACATGCGTGTAATCAAAAGGACTTTAGACGGTTAAATATCGAAAGAATGCCCGTAACCCCGATTTGGAAGTCTTTAAAACTGTTAAAATGCTTTTGAATAAATCTATTTGAGGAAACTCAATCCTATTTTAGATTCCAATGTATTTAGGGCATGCTGTTTCATCCTTTGAGAGATGGACATGATGCAATCAACATTACAGCATTTTAGTAATTCTCATAGCTTCTCTTGTGTGAGGTACTCTGTTTAATCTTTTCTTTCTTTCTTTCCAGGGTACAGTTTATACCGTTGATGCTGTGAGGATCAGTGGGTAATGAACAGGCACAATTAGACAGTGGAACTCGGCAATAATTCAAAACAAATAAACTGTGAAACTCACTTGGTTGAAATTGCTATGCTGGCAAGGAGGTTTGTTTGAAGAGGAATAAAATATTAAGGTTTTTGATACTGTCACACAGTGATTGATCTTCAGCAAATATGGCCACAGTTGCTCCTCTGTACAGTTGGCTTATTGCCGCATGTGTTTCTAGAACTGTAATAGGAGCTGCAGGCGACGACTCAAATTCCTCATCTTTTCCGGTTGGGAGGAGAGCTAGAAGGCGCTTTGCCCGTTCTAAACCGTTGTCAACAGGTTGCTTGTATTCCCTACTTTGTAAGGATCATGCAGCAGCAGGAGGAAGTTTGGTTGCCTTATGTGGTTCAAGCCTTCAGGGTTTAGGTTCGTGCTTCTCATTTGAAGCATGCCCTGAGTACAATAGTTTAAAAGGATCTCAGTTTTTTCCCGACAGCTTATTTGGATCGAGACCTATTAAGATGCGTCGAAGACAGCGAAGATTAACCTCTACAGGTATGAATAACAGATATTCATTGCAATGCTTGTTTTAAATTTGTATAAGCACAATCTCATGAAACGTGTTAAGCTTGATTTTTCTTGTTGTACAAATCTGTATTGTAGTATTTTTCTATCGTACCTTCTGGAATTGTATATAGGTCTCTGCTGTGTTGTGCATACGTATAGTTTATTAACAAATATTGCTTTCTGCGTGCCAACCTCAGAAAGCAAATGCATACAACCTTCCAAAATTCAGACTCAACTTTTCATTTCAAGGAACTTGCCATCTAACACACTCTAATTAACTTGCAGGCAAAGCAATGGCCATTGCTCTTCAACCTGTGAAGGCTGCTCAGGAAAAAACTAAAATTGCTACTAAGCAGAGGAGGGTAGTCGTCACTGGAATGGGAGTGGTTACTTCACTTGGTCATGATCCAGATACTTTCTACGAGAATCTTCTTCAGGGACAGAGTGGTATCAGTGAAATTGAGAGCTTTGATTGCTCGGATTTTCCAACTGTAATTGTTTCTACATTTGCTTTTTCTAGTACACTGCTTATACACCAAGTTATGCTGCGAATGAGCCAAGTCACATTGAGTCATTTGCAGTTTTATATAACCTTTATGCCCCAGTCTGGAAGCTAGTTAGATATATTATTTCTATAGCTCAGTTGGTGGCCAGTCAAATGAACATGTTAATATTATCTTCTATAGGAAACCATATTACTATTTCAAACTGTATGAATTCCCAACTCTGGGTTGCCATGAAACAGAGTCTAAAATCTAGATCTACTTTCCCAACTCTAGGTTGCTGGAAACAGGAGTATTAAATCTAGATAGACTTTACACGAAAGGAAGACATGTTCTAACTGTTTGCAGGTGTTTGTTGAAATCTAACATTTCTTTTCCAGGTCAATGGCCTATGATATTGACTGGAATTTCTTGGTTTTGTTCTTCAGAGGATAGCTGGTGAAATAAAGTCATTTTCAACAGATGGTTGGGTTGCACCAAAGTTTTCAAAACGTATGGATAAATTCATGCTTTACTTGCTTACTGCTGGAAAAAAGGCAGTAGCAGATGGTGGAATGAATGAAGATGTTCTTAAAGAATTAGACAAAGCAAAATGTGGGGTCGTCATTGGTTCTGCATTAGGTGGAATGAAGGTAAATGCTCTTATTTTGGAGGGCAATGATGTTAGAAAACATAAAAGAAGACACATATACTGCTATACTGTTCTATAAAGCTGTACATTGTAAGCTAGATAGATTTTGGATAGTTAAAGGTACATTCAGGTCCAGGATCATGGCATTAGTGTATCTTGGTGCAGGTTACTTGTACTTATTTTCCTGTCAATAATTGTATCAGGTTTTCAATGATGCAGTAGAAGCATTGAGGATTTCATACAGGAAAATGAACCCATTCTGTGTACCTTTTGCAACAACAAATATGGGATCAGCAATGATGGCCATGGATTTGGTTAGTCAGTCCCAAAAAAACCTCTGGATAGATTAACTTCTCTATAATGTTTGGAATTAGATAGAGTTGACACACACTTATTATTTGCATACTGGATGCCCCTATTTCAGGGATGGATGGGTCCAAACTATTCCATCTCCACTGCTTGTGCTACAAGCAATTTCTGCATCATGAGTGCTGCAAATCATATTGTGCGGGGTGAAGCTGTAAGCCATTTGACCTTCTCATTTTGCTGCATTTGTTTTTACAAGAAGTATATTCATTGCCTTGCACAGGGGCTGATCCTACTTCTTTTCAAATCATTCCATGCATAGGATGTCATGCTCTCTGGTGGTTCTGATGCTGCAATTATTCCAATTGGTAAGTTCAGCTGGTATTCATGATCGAAACTACTTTTGTTAATTTTTCTTAAATAGTTCATGCTTTTCTTCATGTTTATGTGATTACCTATTCTTTGGCATTCATATTTGAGAAGAAAGCTCATTCTAGCCAACTATGGGTGATGAAATCGTGTGTTTTTTATTTATTTATTTTTAGCATTTGCTTCAAATAAGATAATATAATGGCTGATACTGGGATGGAGAGGAAATTGGTGATTCATGTGTTTTGAATTTCTTTATGATACATAATGATAAATCTCAGGATTTGTGTTATTCTTTTTGCAATATAAAGCAGTTGTTTGTGATGCAATTTAGCATGCATAATTGTCACTCTCCAATATCTACTTTAAATGCACTCAATTGGTGTTTAATTTCTTTTGAACTGAAACTGTTCTTTGATCTTAAAGTGGAGAATGTATGTAATTGTTATAGGTGTGGGAGGATTTGTAGCTTGCAGAGCATTATCACAAAGAAATGAAGATCCTGCAAAAGCATCTCGTCCTTGGGATGTGGTATTGCTATTTTCTTTTTGCTTTATTATTCTGTATTTTGTAACATGTGAATCTTTTATTATAATTATTGTCTTGTTATTCTATCAATCATCTCATATTTTTATTTAAGTTTGGTTCCCAAGTTATTGATATATCGTATAATTACTTTATCTGACAGGATCGTGATGGATTTGTTATGGGAGAGGGAGCAGGAGTTCTGCTTCTGGAAGAACTAGAACATGCAAAGGTACGACCTTTTGTCAGAGAGGACAATTAACAAGTACTCTAGCTTGTGTTTTGAGAACTACACAATTTGTATAAATTTAATATTAGCATTATAGAATTTGGAGTTTGCACTTTTGATGTTTTTACCAGAAAAGGGGAGCAAAGATTTATGCAGAGTTTCTTGGAGGAGCTTCTACCTCCGATGCGTATCATATGACAGATCCTCATCCAGAAGGTATAGGATGTCAAACACTTATTTCAGTGTTCACAAGATGCTTGCTAAACTACATTCTTAATGACCTATGGGATATTTTTAGGTACTGGAGTTCTTTTATGCATAGAAAATGCTTTACGTCAGGCAGGGGTAAGAAGAGAAAATGTTAATTATGTCAATGCTCATGCAACATCAACTAAAGCTGGTGATTTGAAAGAGTACAATGCCTTGATCCGTTGTTTTGGACAGAATCCCGAGGTACTTCTCTTAGTTTTGTTTAGTCATGCATGTGTTACTTTGACTTGGTTTCCTATGTGTTCACTTTTTAACAGGCATTTCAACTTGACTTTTATATATTCAAATGAGGTATGATGTTTGTTTTTTCAGCTCAAGTTGAATTCTACAAAATCAATGATTGGGCACTTGCTGGGGGCATCTGGTGCTGTAGAAGCTGTAGCAACTGTCCAGGTAAATGAGCTCGTCTTCAAATCCATTTATATTGGGTGCGATAAATTCAAAGAATTAGGCAACTGTCCCTTGATAAATTTCTTCAGTGGAACAGTTAATTTGATGGGTTTTATCTTCAAAGCAGAGTGGAAACTTAACTTGTAACCACTCTGAGGCAAATCTGCTTGTATCAAGTGATCTGTCCTCTGTGGCAAATAAATGTCAATAGACTACTGGCGCTCACATGCATAGTATAACACAGACCATCTCATATAGGCTCCTATGTTTTGATCCACCACTCATAATCTGTTATTGCCTTATTGTTCATTGTTGGTGCATAAAGCTGGCTGTTGGTTGAATGCATGGGTGGGTGAATCCTCATTTTGATATGCATGTCTGAATTCAATATGAGGAAAGGAAAAGGTCTCTCTTATATCAAACAAAGAGGTGGATTTATAATATTTTCCAAAAGAGACTCTATTCCAGACAATTGTGTATGATTACTATGATCTCTTGTTTTCATCTGTGAGCGTTGGGTGTTGGGTTGGAAGGGGATGTGTATGACTTCTTTGATCTCTTTCCCATGATTTTTTTGGATTAAATCTCTGCAGGGGGTTTGGGTTGGGGGAATGTTTATGATTACTATGTTCTCTTTGTCATGCGTTTTTTTTTGTTGAGGAGGGGGGGGGGGATAAATTGCTTGTGTAACCATTATGCTCAACTGTCTGCATATTTGCCAAAATATGAGAATTCCATTGGAATGCTTAAGCCTACTACAATATAATATAAGTTTGCAGGATGCTTGTAGCCAATGCATGGGGTGGGTTGGCATGGGGGGACAAATTGCTTGTGTAACCATTATGCTCAGCTTTCTAAAATATGAGAATTCCATCGGAATGCTCAAGTCTACTACAATATAATATACGTTTGTAGGATACATGTAGCCAATGCAAGTACAAACTATTTCCCTATATGATACTTGGGTGGGATGGAGAATACCTTGAAAGCTGGTCTTTTGAATTTACAGGTTGTCAATCTAAAATGTCATTCTAGTAAATTGCTGGAATGGAAGTTAAAGAAACCTCCTTCTGTCTAATTTTAAACTTCTTCGTTCCATATCCAGAATCAAATGGTATTTTGTTCCCATGATTGTTACATCGTCTGCGTAAGTGTAAACTTGAAAGTAAAGCAAGTTTTTTCCCTAGTTTCAATATGTCTCAACTTTATACTTCTAGCTCCCTCTTGACTGCATGATTTATGTCCATGTATGACAATTATTCTGCCAACTGGAATTTGCAGGCCATTCGCACAGGATGGGTCCATCCTACTATCAACCTAGAAAATCCTGAAAAAGATGTGGTAAGTAGTCTTCGGTTTTTTTGTTGTTGTTGTGTATGTGGAATTCTAATGTATAGAAATTACTTAATATAAGCTTGGTCAGATTCCTTTTTAGTTTCTTGGTTTTCCTTCATAGCATGGATACATTTGTACAACCTGACTGATTCTGAAAATTTGTTTTCCAGGACATGAAATTTATTGTTGGACCGAAAAAGGAGAGATTAGACATTAAAGTTGCTTTATCCAATTCTTTTGGCTTTGGAGGTCACAATTCCTCTCTCGTGTTTGCTCCTTATGAAGAATGTAATGAAAACTAACCCTTTCCTTGATGATTTTATCATGTTATATGCTTAAGGTTGGAAGTGATTTGGCCTTGAGCTTGAATTGTACTGAAATGTTCAATGGGATACCTATGCAATGATTACTGCTATTTCATGGTGAATGCTATCCATTTTTTGCATTTATAAGGCATTTGTATCATCTGTTTGAAGAATTTTGTACACTTAAAACTAATGTCTATATGTCAAATCACAAGAGCATTGTAAATATAAGCAATACAACAGAAATGAATTTCCTTAAAAATAACAGAATGCAGATAATCCTCGTGTTTTAAAAGGGAGATACTAAAGTAGTTATGATTTGATGTTGGTAGATCGCTTCACTGAGCGACATTCTACTTACAAATGCTTTTCCCCTTTCTTTTGTTTTCTGGACATAAAATATATAATCTTAGTGTTATTTCGGACCACAAATTGTCTGACTGATGTGAAAATCCTAGAAGATGATAAATCAAGCTACATTTGCTGAGAGCGCAATGGCCAGCCACTTTGAATATGATGACTGAAGTTGTGATTGAATAATGTTTTTTGTCAAATATTACTTGATATTAAACAGTGAAATACTAAGGGCGAAGAAGAAGAGTGGTTATACCGTTATACTCTTTGCTGAATGATTTGATTTCAGAGGCATTTATTCGCCAGCACAAAGCATCGTGATAATAATAATGATAACTCTGGTGATAATGGATAATGATAACATTGCCTAGATAATTCTGTGGTTGGAGTGATCCTTACACATTTTCCAACCACAGAAAATGAATTGCATGACCTTCAAAGGTCCAAGAATGTTATGTGGCTTTATTTAGAGTTTGATTTAGATTTCAAGATCTGCAACAAGGCTGGAATCAAAGTTTGAGTCTTCTGTACCATATAACTAAATGTTATTTCATGGTACAATCATGCGAGCACTTCAAATGCATTGTGTTTAGAATTTACAGAAAGCCTCTGATCAGTTTTAGCATTTGCATGGCGTTGAATATACATTTGAGAAATCATTTCAACAATGGGCATGCATATCACCAGCCATTTTAAGGTGTTTTCCAACTCCTGCACAAAATTAAGAATGTATTTCATTGATAAAATGCATTATCACATTCTCATTTGCAATTTTTAGAGTGTGAAGTGACCAATAGATCAATTGTAGTCTGATCCAACAAAGTTTAACTTTCAAGCTGTGTGGAAAAGTCTTGTTAGATCATGTGAGGGCATTTTGTGTGGACCTCCTTGCTGGGAAGTTCATTTTCTTATATTAATATAAACAAAACAAGTGCAAACTATGAGGTGACGTCGCATCTAAGCTGCAGAAGTTGCAGCTTTACTGTGGAAATAAAACCAACTGTACACAGAAAAGTACCTTTTTCACAGAAATAAAGACAACTAGAGGTGTTACTGTAGCCTCTGATAAAGCTGCTATACTGCCTGAAGTACCCCATGTCCTTTTTATTGTTTCTTTTGGAGAACTTGTCGTGGAGTTCAGCTTCTTGAATTATATTAACACTTCAAAATTTCAAATGACCTTGTGCTCCTTTTACTTGATATATTGATCGATGTCACCCAAGAACACAACTATAAAATTTTCCCAAGTTACAACTTGAAGAGATTATTTATCAATATCATTAAAGTAGTTGGAGAATGAGTTAGGACAAAGGGCATTGCAAAATTTTTTAATGTCCATCCCCAGTCGTGAAAGTTACTTTTTGATGCATCTTTATCCTAAATACCAATCTGATCTTACCCACTTTTCAAATCCTACTTGGCAAGGACAATTACATCCTTCATGTTGTCCAAGGGACCAACGATACAGTAAAAGGGCTACTTGTCTTTGATGGTGACTTTTCTCAAGGATTTGCAGTCTACACACATCCTTATGGAACCACCAGTTTTGGTTTTGGCCAACAATCAATCAAAGGGGGCCAAACGAAGACATAGGGGTTGGTCTCTTGCATTTTTCTTTGCATAGCTTCTTTTTTTGAATGGCCTTGTTTATAAGGTAACTTATGAGTAGGTTGAGTGCCGTCTTTTTAAGAGGTAATCTTGCAAGTTTGTAATTTCGGCATCATCTTGAGTTGAACATTGACATCAAGATCCCAACTGTCAATTTCTTTAATGAAAACATCAAGGTTTTCAATCCCCCTTCAAGCCATTCTCTTTCGGTGTTAAACGAAAACAAGAGGAACTTGCAAATCATCTTTTTCGCCATTCAACTCGATTCTTTTGCCTTTCTAAAATGAAGCACATGATCTCTAGTGTATTGAAGGATATTATATTGCAAATGCCCTAGAATGGCTTAAATCCCTCCCAGCCTTGTACATAGTCTTGTTTGCTTGATCATATGTGGACCGCTGAGATAGCATAATTGTATGAATAATGTTTGTTTTACCAATTTGGTTAATCCATTTCATATTAAATAAGGAGCTTCATTATATTGTGCATGTCCCTCTTTCACGAAAATCTATTACCAAGAGATGGTGAATACATCCACCATCTACTATAAATTCGTTTGAAGATTATTTACCATCCCTTTAATGGAAAACGAATTTATGTGCATAAACTTTCTTGAAAGCTTAGCGCTCACTTTTAGAAAGGGGTTGTTGGAATTAGTTTAATGTTCATATAGTAATAATATGTAAATATTGATGTAGAGGCTAAGGTCTAATGTGTTCAAGGTGAACAAAGTAGGCAAGGCTGCATGAGCTTTAGGTGACAAATAGATAGATTAGGCATGCGAACAGTTAAAATTATGAAGAGGCATCATTAAATTATAACTTTATATTACAATTTACATGCTTATGACGCATGAATTTAGGATAAGAAAATATTTACCCACTTGCAGACTTTGCCTGTGACATAACTGAACAAATGAATGCCAGTCCTGAATAAATTCTGTAGTTCTTATGTGCCTAGTTGCAGAAAGTATGTGTATATTTTTTTCCTGATCAAAAGCTGAACATGAGAAGTCCGAAGAGTTATGCCCTGGCCAGCCCTGAACATTTTACTGTGATGCTTTCACTAAAATGTGAAGCAAGTGTTGTTGTTTCATTGTCATTCAATCTTTGCAATTAGTGGATTTAACCTGAGTCCAATGGGCCAACTTGAGTTATGGTCGAATTTTATATATTGTAGCATATTTTTGTCACATTCTCCCATGTAGTAATAGAGCCTTGGATTTTACCATTGATGAAGTCTCTTCAGTCATCACTGTTGTCAGCATTGATATTTGTCACCTGGCATGGAAATGAACATGAGATGCAAGTACATATTTTATCTTGTGCCACAGGTGATTTTCCTATCTTTAAGTACATTGTAATTTAGGTATTGGAGTTCTTTTATTATGGAATGATATGATTATGTAGATAAATAACATTTATATGTGACAACAACCAGGTGGCATTGTGTCATATGTACAACACTTTATGGTTCACGCATCAGATGAGAGATGCATGTAAAGGTTGGTTTGAATTTAGAAGTTGAAGGCTAAAGGAAATTCAAATCATTAGGGAAAGTATAGGAGTTGAGTTTTATCTTAATGATCTTTTGTCACCAGAGTAGATTGTTGCGGGAGGTTATACCATCATCCGAGCTGCTGATCCATTGTACTTTTATCATACCTCTCCAGTGGATGGAAAGAAATTTGTCAAGCTTAGAAGGCTAGGCTCTTCAAGTTATGTACCTAAATGCTGGCAATGTATTGTCCATCAATTTGGCAATAGTTATATAATTGCATAAATACATATTTGATTAAAACTGGCAGTTGTAAACAGCCTTGATAGTTTTAATAATGGATTAACTATGTGTAGGTAGTCTTAATTAATCTTTAATATCCCGTCTTAAAGATTTTACACTCTTTATAGAAATTTAATGGTTTTATTTCGTTTTAATATACATAAGTGGGTCAACAGATGACTTAGATCGTATGAAAGAAGCCAACACTAGTTGTTAGGTTACATCCTTTGGGTTATATATTGGCTATTTCTACCAATACTAGGGGGGCATTCATTTTGGTATCAGGGACATTTCATTTTGTTCAGGGCCACAGTGAGTGAGATTCACTTATTGGAGCCCTAAACAAATGAAGAAGTCTCTATGAAAGATTGGAGAGGATGAATTGATTCAATAATTAGATATTGGTTAAACTGAAGTAGTGAAGTTTAAAAAGTGTTGGTGTTAGACCAACATTCTCAAGTTAGTGTTAACACAATCTTGTATAGAGTACTATTGGATCTATTCGCAGAGCGAAATGATGTGTAGTCCATGTAATTATAATGACCAATGAGTATCAAAGTTATTTTATCATGGATATACTGTTGCTCAAGGTTCAATAATTAGATACTGGTTAAACTGAAGTAGTGAAGTTTAAAATGTGTCGGTATTAGACCAACATTCTCAAGTTAGTGTTAACACAATCTTGTATAGAGTACTATTGGATCTATTGGCAGAGTGAAATGATGTGTATTCTATTAGGATTTATAATCCTCCCTTGTCCGTACTTGTCTATTAGATTATATTTGCCTAACTTAGGAGTCATTAATTAATATTGGGTGCACTAGCACCATTGGGTCCACTTGGGCTATTGGTGCCACTAGTACTAGTCACTAGAGTGTGGGAAACACATTTAGAGGTTAACTGCAACTGACTGCACCTTCATGCATCGGTTTATGTGCCTCTGAACCAATCCCTACAATTTAGGAGCCACTGGGAGTGCCACCACCAACATCCTTCAGTTGTTGGTAGTTGGTAACTAGTTAAGCTATGTTATGCTCCAGTTACATTAGTTAGATGTCCTCCAGTTCAGTTAGTGCTTGCCTTTCATGGCTGCATGTGGGTAGGCGCCTATTCTCACCTACTTCTCACGTACCACATCAGTTTAACTGGTTTAACTGATTATAACTAATTGAGACTGAATTAGACATCTAGAGTTAGTCTAGTGAGCTTCGATAGTGATTTAGACACTTCTAGTTAGCCATGCAGTCAGATTGAGTTGATCGATTCAGATCATATCCACATGATTCAAATTCTCCTTTATGTAACACTGTTGTATACTGCTGTAATTAATGAAGTTTATATTGTAATTATACTAAGCAATTCTTATCTGTTTCCTGTGAAATTTGTCTTGTTCAGTGTGTATTATTCATTCCATTACATTGCATAATAATATAACAATTCAATTGCACTCATTTCCTGAAGATCAATGGCACAATAATTTAACATGGTATCAGAGCCTATTTAGGCAAGCAACAAGTCTGTCCAATCTCCATTGTACACCAGAAGCAGCTAGATTTCCACATAAGTCTCACAAAGTGTGCATTGCTAACTCTAGATTCGTTTAGGGAAGTCTCTGTGGGTGTGACGGACCCTGAGAAAGTGTACATGTCGAGATGAAGGTTTGATTTTGACATGATTGTGAATTGTTTTTGCTTTTGTAGTGATATTTTGCAAGTACAACTTCATATGGATTTGAGATTATTAGTTCCTCTTCTTACTCCATTCACAAGATATTTAGAATGGAAATTGAAGATGATTTCATATCTAAAGAGACAAGGTCTCTATGAGGTATCTATTGGACTTGGTAAAGAGTCTTATGAAGATGAGAATGACTGGCTAAATGACGGTGATAGAGCTTTTGGAACAATATGTTTGACCTTTTCTCCAAGCTTGCGCTATCTTATTGATTCTGTTGAATACCCAAAGGATCTTTGGATAGAATTGGATAGAACCTTTGGCAAGCATAATGAGGATCATTATAGCAATTTGGAGAGCACACCCAACACCACAAGAGTTCTTTATTCAAAAGTCTCGGCCTCTATTCTCTCTGATGAAGTTGTTCAAGATGAAGAAGAAGCAGAATCTTCCACACAGTCAATTCGAATTGAAGAAAGTCTCCTTTGAGTGACTCTTTCTCCTGCTGCTCCGGAAGTTTATGAGATCTCTGATATCTAATCTTCTCATATGGCTGATCCAGAAGAAGACATTCCAATCTCTGTTATTGAAGAAAAACTCTCCTTCCATTCTATGCAAACATTCTCTAGTGATTCTTCTATTTTAAATTCTGTGCATAGTTTACCAATGCTTGCTTCAGAAAATGAAGAGGAATTCGATTTCTCTCTTTCTAATGTTGCTGCTGGTGTGCAAAAAAGTAATACTTTGGATTTTTGGGAAATAATATCAGATTATGGGAGTGATCCATTCACTCTCATTGATCTAGAGCTTTCAGCAAATTCCTACATGATTGTGTGCACCAACACTCAGAGTTTTCTTGAAGAAGGAGAAAATTATGCATCTACCATCTCAATGGAGCACTTGGAAACATTGTTCCACACTCTTGAATCTAATATGAACTTATTTGGATCTGATATGATCTTATTTGGTTCAAGTTTTAAATTTCAAGAGCCTCCAATAATACTTGTAGCCGTTCTCATCAATTTTGGTGTGAAAAATCAAGTACCAAAAGTCTCTTTCAAAATTGTTGCTGGGGATTTAATGTCAGTTTTCTCTCATGAGTTTGCTGATATTATATTTTGTGAATCTTTGGATATTTTGGAAAGAATATCAGATTTTAAGAGTGATCCATTCACTCTCATTGATCTTGAGCTTCCAGGAAATTCTTACATGATTGAATGCACCAATACTCAGAGTTTTGAAGAAGAAGAAAATTGTGCATCTACCATCTCGGTGGAGTACTTGGATTTGTTCCACACTCTTGGATTTGATATGAAATTATTTGGATCTGATATGTTCTTATTTGGTTCAAGTTTTAAGTTCCAAGAGCTTCCAGTAATGCTTGTAGCTTTTCTCATTAATTTTTGGTGTAAAAAATCAATTACCGCAAGTCTCTTTCAAAATTGTTGCTGGTTGATTTGATGTTAGTTTTCTCTTATGAGTTTGCTGATATTATATTTTGTGGATCATTGGTTATTTTTAAAGCTATATCAGATTATGGAGCTCAAGCATTCACTTTCCACAGTCCTAGGTCTTTTCTACCTTTCTATTTGATCACATGCTCATCTCCTCATAGAACTAGTAAAGATGGAGACATTTTGCATTTGCTTGGACACTTGCTCCTAACACTTGGAGCTGATTTTACCTCACATGGTTTGCTGTTCAAGGCTGCAATATATCAGTTGCTTGGGTTTTCTCCACATGGTTCGAATTCTCAAGCACTTTTGCTCTCTTGTCAGTTGATCTTAGTTGCTCTACATGAGTCTAGTCATCATCTTGCAGCTGTCTATGTTCTTGATTCAGTTGAGCATTTTCTTCCTCTTCCAAAGAGGAAAATTCCTCTAGACATAGTCATTAGTTTGGAGAGGTTCACATGCACAGCTTCAGGATGCTGTTGCACAAGCACTTTTGCTCTCTTGTCAGTTGATCTTAGTTGCTCTACATGAGTCTAGTCATCATCTTGCAGCTGTCTATGTTCTTGATTCAGTTGAGCATTTTCTTCCTCTTCCAAAGAGGAAAATTCCTCCAGGCATAGTCATTAGTTTGGAGAGGTTCACATGCACAGCTTTAGGATGCTGTTGCACAGAAGAACCATACTGCTGCATAGTGCTGCAAATTGTAGTAGATTTTTTGCAAGTTATTTCCCAAAGAGGAATATTTTTCTCCTAAGAATAACTTGTATTTTTTGTTCCTGCTTATTTTTAAGGGGGGGGGGTTTCCCATGAGTTTTTCCCCTAATTCCTCGGTTTATTAAGCAACATTTTTTAGTTCTTTTAGATTGTAATTGGGTGACTTTTGGCCTTGTTGCCAGGGCCCACAATCGTCCAAGTTAGGATTAAGGGGGGGTGTTAGGATTTATAATCCTTCCTTGTCTGTACTTGTCTATTAGATTATATTTGCCTAACTTAGGACTCATTAATTAATATTGGGTCCACTAGCACCATTGGGTCCACTTGGGCTATTGGTGCCACTAGTACTAGTCACTAGAGTGTGGGGAACACATATAGAGGTTAACTGCAACTAACTGCACCTTCATGCATCAGTTTATGTGCCTCTGAGATCAATCCCTACAATTTAGGAGCCACTAGGAGTGCCACCACTAACCTCCTTTAGTTGTTGTTAGTTGGTAACTAGTTAAGCTAAGTTATGCTCTAGTTACATTCAGTTAGATGTCCTCCAGTTCAGTTAGCGCCAGTCTTGCATGGCTGCATGTGGGAGGCGCCTATTCTCACCTACCACACTAGTTTAATTGATTATAACTAATTGAGAGACTGAATTAAACATCTAGAGTTAGTCTAGTGAGCTTCAATAGTGATTTAGACACTTCTAGTTAGCCATGCAGTCAAATTGAGTTGGTAGATTCGAATCACATTCACATGATTCAAATTCTCCTTTATGTAACACTGTTGTATACTGCTGAAATTAATGAAGTTTATATTATAATTATACTGAGCAATTATTATCTGTTTCTTGTGAAATTTGTCTGGTTCAGTGTGTATTATTCATTCCATTACACTGCATAATAATACAACAATTCAATTGCACTCATTTCCCGAAGATCAATGGCTCAATAATTTAACATATTCCATCTAATTATAATGACCAATGAGTATAAAAGTTATTTTCTCATGGATATACTGTTGCTCAACATTCATCATCACACTGAACTTTGTCAATGGCAGACTTCTGTCAGGGATAATGCTATTGGAAAGATCAACATTAGGTAGACCATGATTGGGTTGGAATGGGTTAAGTAAACTCAATTTGCTGTTGTTGATAATCATTGAAGCCTATGCTATTTGCACCATTTAAGAAGTGGAATGAAAGTCTTGATTCACGTTGGATTACTGATGAAGTAACTCGAGTACTTGAGCAAGAGTATTTGTTGGCTTCCAAATATGTTGAAAATTGTGCAAGTTTAGAAGTTATTCTTATTGTACTTGTATTGTACTTCCTTGTACCTCCTACGGGAGTTCATATTGATGTAACTACTCATGTAAACCCTAGAAAGAATCAATGTAAACCTTGGGGAAAGAATAGACAAGAAAAGAATAAAAATAAAACTATTTTTGTATTTCTCCCAAGGTAGGTCGACCCCAAAAATTTTCCACTTGGAAAATCAGTATAAATAGGAGGCGCCCATCCTCATTATTGCACACATTCACAGCAAGTCACTCAGACAGAAAAGGTGCGCTACTGTAGTCTAGGAGACTATTTTTCTGGGGTTATATCTTAGAGAGACATTCTCTCTCTCTCTCTCTCTCTCTTCTTCTTCTCTCTATTCTCAGTGGTCATTATCTTTATATGAAGGTTTGTTGGATTTTTCCTGATTGGATTTCCCATGATAAATTGTTGTGTTTTTTGTTTGTGCTTTGTCTTACTTCTAGAGATGATATTGTTTATTTGCAAATAAGATATACTGCTATAATCTTGTAAAAACTAACATGCTATCAAAGCAATTCTAGAAGAGGCCATAGCCAAAAGCTAGGGTTTGACCTTCCAAGGCCTTCCCTCATCTCTTCAGCAGAAAAAGGGCCGTGGAAACTTCACTGTAAGGGAGGCACATCTTTTGGAGAAAGAAAAACCAATTTTTGAGAGCTTTCAATTTTTGACAGCGGGACACTGCTGGATACTGCAGGAAGAAACTAGGTCATCAAGTTTCAGAGGTTTCCCTCCACTATTTTGGCTCGACCTCACCTTCCCTCAACTCGCCTTGACAGGTTTCCCTCCACTATTTTGGCTCGACCTCACCTTCCCTCAACTCGCCTTGACAGGGCGCATCTATCTGCGAGGTTAGTTTCTTCAAATTCAAAGTTCATTTTTGACCTAATTCCTGTTAGGGTTTCTTGTTCAGATCTGCAGACAAGATGATTGGAATGAAGGTTGAAGATCGTCTTGATGGGGCTACAAACTTCTTATCTTGGAAGCCTAAGGTTCTTTTCATTCTAGAAGAAAATGATCTCTTGAAGTTTGTCAATGAGAAAGTTCCAGAACCAGAAGTGGAAGAAGCCAAGTCCCACTGGAGGAAGTGTGATGTGAAAGCAATAAGGATTTTGGTGGACTCAATCAAAGTTTACTTGGTTTCGCAAATCTTAGAAAAGAAGACAACTAGGAAGACGTTCAAGACCTTGAAGTTATTTGAACACAGTAGCATCAATGTGACTCTCACATTGAGGAACAAATTGTCAAATATGAAGATGACTAAGTTCGAATTTATTGCCTCGTATTTCATGAGGATCACCGAACTTTGGGACAAGCTAAGGTCCAGTGGAGACAACATTGAAGAAAATGAGCTTGTCATGACCACTCTAAATGGTCTTCCGCCATCTTGGGAGTTCTACATCCAAACCATAAGTGGTCGAACCAAGTTGCCCAAATTTGACAAGTTATGGGCAGACTGCACTCAGGAAGAAACCAGGATTGCAGCAAGGCAAAGACTCCATGGTCCTCAAGTTTAGGAGAATCAAGCCTTCATCACTCATGAGAAGAAAGGTAAGGGAAAAGTAAGTTTGTTTCATAAGCACCAAGCTAGGAGACCAAGTTCTTCTCTAGATCATAGGGAAAAAAAGAAGGATCTATCACGCATACAATGCTATAAGTGTAAGAAATATGGTCACTATGCAAGCCGGTCTTTTAGTTCAAACAAGAGAAAGCATGAAGCTTCAACAACTGATGTTGAAGATGGTCATCATCACAAGAAACGAAGAAATGAAGATCGTACAAAATTCTTCTTCATATCCGCCTTATCAGGTACGGTTCCCACCACTTGTGATACATGGCTCATAGATAGTGGTGCTTCCAAGCATATGACTGGTTATAAAGAAAACCTTTTAGAAGTTGTAGAGAAAGAATCCCATCTCCATGTTGTACTTGGAGATGATGCCAACTACACTGTGAAAGGATTTGGATCTACCTCTCTTTTGTTATAATCCAATGGCTTACTACATTTGAATGATGTGCTATATGTACCTGGTATGAAAAGAAACCTTGTCTCCATCTTTGGCTTAGAGGAAAAGGGATATAGAGTGACATTTGTAGATGGAATGGTGCTCGCATGGCACATGGATTCTAGCATGAACACAACAAAAGTAATTGGTATAAGAGAGGAAAGTTTGTATCGTCTGAGCTCTCTACTAGCTCAAGCCTTAGTCCATGATTCCACTAACATCAATGAGCTATTGCATAGAAGACTAACTCATCTAAACTATCAAGCTCTCTCCTCATTAAGGAACATGTCATTAAGGAACCTGGTGACAGGTCTACCAATGCTTCATGTAGACCATGATGGTGTATGCAGAGGTTGTGCACTTGGTAAGAATACCAAGGGTTCCTTTCCAAAAAGTGAAAGCAAATCCAAGGGAAATTTTGATCTAATCCACTCTGACTTGTGCAGACCCATGACGGTTACTTCAATGGGAAGTCACAACTACTATGTAACATTTATTGATGACCACTCATGAAAGACGTGGATATACTTCCTTAAGACCAAGGAATCCAAGGAAGTACTTAACAAATTCAAGGAATTCAAAGCACAAGTCGAGAATTTGTGAAGAAGAAGGATTAAGCTCCTGAGATTCGACAATGGTGGAGAATTAATTTCTCCAAGGAAGTAGGAATTCAGAGGGAGCTCATAGTTCCCTACAACCCTCAACAAAATGGAGTTGCGGAAAGGAAGAACCGAACAATTGTGGAGGCAGCCAAAGCCATGATACATGACCAGAGTCTACTAATGGTGTTGTGGGCAAAAGCATCCAGGATAGCTGTTTATATACAAAACAGATGCCCTCATAAAATCTTGGAGAACATGACTCCGAAAGAAGCTTTCACAGGAGTGAAGCCAGAAGTCGGGCACCTTCATATCTTTGGCTTCCCAATCTACATTCAAGTGCCTAAGGATAGAAGGACGAAACTAGAATCTTTAAGAAAGAAGGGAACATTCGTGGGATACAGTGAGTCTTCAAAGGCTTACAGAGTATACATCCCAAGATAATGGCAGATCGAAGTCAGTAGGGATGTAGCCTTTGAAGAAGAGATGGCTATCCGAAAAGGAAGAGGATTTGATTTGGAGATTGATGATGATGAAGAAATGAGATTATCTCCCCCTCCAGAAGTTAAGAGGGAGTATGAAAAAAATAATGAATCGATCCCATTGATCCAGTTGAGCCAGTTGATGCTCCCATAAATATGGCAGTAAGCCGGAAAAGACCTAGATGGGCACAACAGACATTGCAGGATGCAGAGGGGCATGAAGCTCCACATGGAATCCACCGGGAAAGAAAAAGACCTCAAAGGTTCTTGATTTATGTAGCATTGATGAGTCACATCATTCACTCGAAACCTACCACGTACGAAGAAGCATCTAGACACCAAGTTTGGAAGGATGCCATGATGGAGGAGTTCCAGTCCATCATGAAGAATGACGTATGGGAGGTTTTACTGAGACCTGAGGGGAAGTTAGTAGTGACATCCAAATGGCTTTTCAAGATTAAACACAGAGTAGATGGTAGCGTGGAAAAACACAAGGCCAGATTTGTTGCCAGAGGATTCTCTCAGAAACAGGGAATTGACTATGATGAAACATTTGCTCTTGTGGCTCGATATACTTCCATCATAACTATCATTGCTATTTCTTCAGCTATGGGATGGAAGCTGCATCAAATGGATGTAAAGACCGCCTTCCTCAATGGCATTATCGAGGAAGAAGTTTACATTGAACAACCATAAGGGTTTATTGTCCATGAGAAAGATTCTCACGTATGTAAACTGAGAAAAGCATTATATGGGCTCGAGCAAGCACCTCGTGCTTGGTATGGACGAATAGACCGATACTTGGTAAACCTGGGATTCACCAAGAGTGATGCAGATCCCAATCTTTACTACAAGATTGAGGATAACGAGCCACTGATTTTGGTCTTGTACGTGGACGACATGTTTCTTACAGGAAGTGGGAAACTAATTGGATGGTGTAAGAAGAAGCTTGCCTTTGAGTTTGAAATGAAGGACCTCGGATTTGATACCTTACTTCTTGGGATTAGAAGTATGGCAGAGGTAGGAGGAAATTTTCCTAAGTCAAGGAAAATACACCATTGATATTTTGAAGAGATTCGGGATGTTGGACTGCAAGTCCATGGCTACCTCGATGGATGCAATTTTCAAGAAGCTGAAGGAGTCGAGTTCAAATTCTGATATGATTGATCCCACCATGTATCGCCAATTGATTGGCTCTTTGATGTATTTGACATACACTAGACCAGGTATATGTTTTGCTGTGAATACTCTTGGCCAATTTATGAATGACCCGTGACAGATTCACTAGGTTTTTGGTATCTACAAAACGTGTTCTCAGATACTTACGTGGCACTGTGGGATATGGTCTAAGATATGCTTCAGGATGTGATATGATATTGCAAGGATTTTTCTGACTCAGATTGGGCTGGGTGTGTGCAGATAGGAAGAGTACTTCCGGATGTTGCTTCAATTTGGGCTCTACAGTGATTTCCTGGTGTAGCAGGAAGCAGACCTCAGTAGCACTTTGCACCGTAGACACCGAGTATATGGCTGCCAGTATAACAACTCGAGAAGTAGTATGGCTTCGAAAACTCCTTGCAGGATTGTTTGGTCAGAATCCAGGACCAGGTGTGATTCACTGTGATAATCAAAATTGTATAGAGATGTCAGTGAATCATGTATTTCATGATAAGACGAATAGAGATCCGATATCGCTACATTCATGATATGGTGTAGAAAAGTGCGGTCGAGTTACAGTATATTCTGACAGATGACCAGACTGCATATATTCTTACCAAGCCTCTTCTCAGGACAAAGTTTGAATACTTTAGTAGAAGAAGATGCATCCCTCTTGGAGAGGGAAATTCAAGACTGATATCTATGATGCTTTCACGCTAGTGCCTCTATTTGTTCTGAATCTCAGCCAGGTATGGGAGAAATCATATTGACACCATGAGACGAGCAAGTAGTAGATGGCTGTGTACCCAAGGGGACCACTATATGCTCAAATTCTCAATTTGGCGTCCTTTGTAGTATTCCCACCAATGCTTGAGATGAACAGGTTGTAGATGGTCATGTACACAGGTGGCTTTTGCTCGCCCAGGTTCTCATCTAGGTATGGGACGAAATCCCATCGACATCTTGAGATGGGTAGGAGATAGACGGTCATGTGCATTGATGGCCACTATACGTTCAAATTCTCAATCTGGTGTTCTTTGGAGTATTCCCACCAGCGCTTGAGATGAACAGGTTGTAGATGGTCGTGTACACTGGTGACCTCTATTGGCCCAGGTTCTCAACTTGGTGGAGGAGAATTCCCACCGTCACATGAGATGAATTGATAGTAGATGGCTGTGTGAAGCATGTCAGACGGGTAGGACATATGGTCGTGTGCACTGATGGCCACTATACGTTCAAATTCTCAATCTAGTGTTCTTTGGAGTATTCCCACCAGCTTTTGAGATGAACAGGTTGTAGATGGTCGTGTACACTGGTGACCTCTATTGGCCCAGGTTCTCAACTTGGTGGAGGAGAATTCCCACCATCACTTGAGATGAACTGATAGTAGATGGCCATGTGAAGCATGTCCAGGTTCTCAGGTAGAGGTGGACTCGTAACAGATGAAGATGCTGACTGCTGTACTCCTTGACAAACTGTGTAGAGTTGCAGAGCTAATAAGATCTACCGACGGACCGAGTGGATCATATTTTTGATGACACCTCTCGACAGATAGTGTTGACAACCTTCAGTATGTATAGAGATGATCGAGACATATGAGATGTATAGAAGAGACCTAGATGTTCGTGATGCTGATGATGACCATATCTGAAGAATACTTTCCTTGTTGAGAGGGAGTGTTGAAAATTGTGCAACTTCAGAAGTTATTCTTATTGTACTTGTATTGTACTTCCTTGTACCTCCAACGGGATTTCATATTGATGTAACTACTCATCTAAACCCTAGAACGAATCAATGTTAACCTTGGGGAAATAATAAACAAGAAAAGAATAAAAATAAAATTATTTTTGTATTTTCCCCAAGGTAGGTCGGCCCCAATAATTTTCCACTTGGAGGAGGCACCTTTTCTGTCTAATATAATGAGGAGGCACCCCTCCTCATTATTACACACATTCACAGCCAGACTGCCAGTCGCTTAGACAGAAAAGGTGTGCTACTGCAGTCTAGGAGAGTATTTTTCTGGGGTTATATCTTAGAGAGACATTCTCTCTCTCTCTCTCTCTCTCTCTTCTCAAAAGTAATTATCTCTATGCTTTGTGGTCATTAGTTGGACATTAATAAAATTATCTTATCTTTATATTATCTTATACGAAGGTTTGCTGGGTTTTTCTCGATTGGGTTTCCTAGGATAAATTATTGTGTTCTTTGTTTCTGTGCTTTGTCTTTCTTCTAGAGATCCTATTGTTTATTTGCAAATAAGATATACTGCTATAATCTTGTAAAAACTAACAAAATATTCAGGTTTTGTCACTCTTACTGTGGTCGATTTGTAAAGAGTTCAATACTGAGATCTGGATTACATGAAGATTGTTAATTTTGCAATTCCTCAGTCTGGGGATTTTGCTTAACAACATCTTTTGGATAGACAATTGTATTTTAGACACCCACCAATTCCATGATCATGCCCAGAACTTCCCAACACTTTCTCCATAGTCCAATACAATTTATTCAAGTGAAGATCAAGTGACACCAGACTTTCTATCCTATACATAGACAAGTTGTATTCAAGATTATTATTGGACAGATTTAGTTGCGTTGGATCAGTCATTTGTTCAAAACTTTATGTTGGATCACCATTCATTTCTAGAAATTCTGGTGGAAGTGTACATAGACTTGAGATGACCCTATAATCCAATTTGGGATGGCGCAGAGCTAGAGATTGTTGTATGACAGTTATGGAAGTAACAAATTTAGGTCAGGCAGTTCTTGGGTTGTCGGTTGAAAGTTCAAGATAGTGTTGTTAAGGACTCAAGATAGTACAACTGTTGCGTTTGAGTGCCAAGTTCCAACAGATAATTATATATTGAAATGAGAATTTAAGGTATTTGTTGATGGCTAAGGATCCAACTCTTGAAATAATTGTGCTAAAATTCTTGCCTGCTTGGATAAGAAATAACAAAAGTTACTACTACTAATAGTCTGAGTGTTAGTAATGGACGAATAAAAGGAGTCTTTCAAATAAGACATATTCTATAATTCTTGGTATTCCATGTCATATCGTCTGGCACAATCCATGAGATGCATGTGATGTTGCTGCTGCAGAGTATGGATTGATTTGAGTGGGTACTTGAGAAGTTTGAAGTTGAGTGGGAGGTGAATTCTCCTTTCTAGATGCTAATATTTATGCTTCTAGAGCTCGCTGTTAAGCAAACAACAACATTTACTAACAGATCCCAGGTGGATTCAATTGTAAAGGTGAATTACTGAAGAACATCCACTGGGTGATAGTAAAGGCAAGACAATGCAATTGTGTGAGTGAACAAGAAAAATTCAACAGCGATGATAATAGCGCCCAACACAAGTAGTGAGATTTCATATGTATGGTGCAAAGGATCAGAGGGCCCATTTTGCAGCAAACTAGGGCAAAACATCACTGTAGAAACTAGTCATTGTGACAGCAAATTCAGAGATGGACAGAGGTGGCGAGGGGTTATGACTGTTTTTGGGTTAGTTATACAGATTTAAAGGCTTAAATTGTATTTGGAAGTTTTATAGAAAGTGAAAGTCAATGGTGAAGTGCATTGATTTGGAGGAAGTTGGTCAAGGTTCAAGTACCATCAAGCACTATTGAATTTTTTGTATGTGGCATGCATTTCATGGTTCAAATGCGATTTATGGGTTATAGCAGTTTAAGCTTAATTAGCAAGTTGATGAGAGGAACTTCACATGTTTGAGTTTGAGTTGAAAAATAGGTAAAGGGTTATGGATTATCTTTTATATATTCGACTTTACAATTGAGTTTTTATATAATATCTTCTAAATATTTAGGTACAGATTAGCCAACCTTTTAGGACAGGTCAAGAAAGTATCATTTGTAGTTGTTACTAGGCAGTTATGCATGGAGTACATTGTACTACGATAAAGGCAAAACATATGACTTATAGTAATATCACATAGAGCATCACTTATGATTGCTACTAGATCATCATTTGTAGTGGGTGCTTCATGACACTTTATTATACTGTGTTATCTCTACGAGTACATTGTGATACTTGTTTGGTTCAGGTGCACCCAAGAATAGATATTATTCTTTTTATTTCGTTCTGATGCACCCAAGAGTAGATGTTATTGTTAATATCCACCTTGACAAGATTCCAAATTGTCTCCTTAATTCACTTTTCACGTACCTAGAGAGGCTCTTATTTATTTCTCTTGAATTTTCACACCATATCACATTCAATTCTATTGTAGTTGGATAGGAACATGGAGCTCATTGATGGAATGGAAGCAGGGATTTCCACAGGTTGGAACCCACAACATTCCATTTTTTCTATCATTTCCGTATGAAAATAGCGTTTTTGATGTATGTTTCAAAGTGGTTTGAAGGGTAGTTAAAAGCTCTTTGGTGTTTTGTTTATTCTTTTCTGCATGCCCCCATTTGGTATTGTGCATTCTGTAGTTTGTTTATATTCTTGTCATTCAGAGAATTCGTTTTCTGTGGTGAGAAATTTTGAGAGGCTTTTCTTCAAATGATACCCTCTTGCATCTGGTGTCGCCGATTAGAACATTATTGCTTAATCCTTGTACTTTTTGTTGATTTTTGCAATGTGAACGAAGTGTTGTTTTGGGAAGAATCTCTCATTCACTCTAGTCAAGCAGTCGAGCAGTTTATTATCATAGGGTTCACTATTTTGGGTTCTGTGTTTTTGTTCACGGTTTGTTTGCTGTTTATCATTGTTGCAATTAGATAAAAACCCCAAATTTCCAAATTAGGAGAACCCTTTTTTGGTGTGGACAAAATTTTTCCATCACTTCCCCCCATCTTTCGACAACCTTAAAATTGCAAATATCGCCTTTCATCATCTCCTCTGGATTACAGTATAACACTCTTTTAACATGCCATGTGACAATTTCCTTCAAAGAATCAATTTCAACGTGTCTGAAAAACACAACGGCAATTTTGAACAAAACTTTAGCATATAGTTTTATTAGATGTGATAGCTACTAATTTCCAAGATTGTAGGTATATTCAAATATATTCATCCAAAATATCTCTACATCTCTTCAAGCATTAACTATTCACATTTTCAATTCTTTCAAGCACAAATTACACTCTTCTTGCAACCATCCAAAATTTCCAGTGTCTCTCAGTTTTCAATTCTGCATTTTTGAGATATTGAAATTGTAATTAAACCAACTGTGGAAAAAAGAGACCTTGTCGAATGCCCTCTTTGCACCGAACCGAGAGATTCCCAAATGACTTCACTGTTAGATTGATGTTCTGACAGACACCTGTTTGAGGCTCTGTGCTAATTGACACCCAGTGCAATGTAGAAATTTCCATTCCCAACTCATATAACTTTAGGTTTTGCAAACAGAGAAATTGCAATTTACAAATGTTGAAATTCAAACACCCCAATCGCAAAAGGTTGCATTCTCTAAATATTGAAATTGTAATTTGAAATGCTGAAATTGCAATATGAAAGGATGCAAATTGCAGCTGTCAAGTGCATACATTGTTGCATTTATGTGCCACCTGACACTTGTTCCAGTGTTTATGCTGACCGATGTGTGCTTTTATGTGTTCACTTACACATGGGCCCCAAATACTCAAATTGCAATTAGAAGAGTAATTTTTTAAATTCAATTGTTTCTTGTAAATCTATTATGATTTGTCAATCCTCAAATGTTAAACAAATATCCTTAAACGATAGATTTTGAAATTGCATTTTTCTACTGCTGAAATTGCAATTCCGAACTTTTATAATTTGCAGGTTTCACGATTGCAGATTCCCAGTTTGGAAATTGCATTTCCTAAATGCAGAAATTGCAACTTCCATCTTATGTAATTTGCAGCCTTACAAATGTCAAAATTGCAATTCTAAATATTGAAATTTAAATACCGAGATCACAAAAAACCCAATTGTGAAATGCTGCTGAAATCGCAATCTACTTTTAGAATTGCATTTCCCAAGTGCAAAATTTGCAATTCTCAACTTACGTAAATTGCAGGTTTCACAGATGCCAAAAATTACGAGTTTCAAACACTGAAAATAAAATACCCAAATCACACAAAATGCAATCTTTGAAATGTTGAAATTGTAATTCCAAATGCATACATTGCTAGATGAATGTGTCGATCAACAATCATTCTACCTTATAAGCCAATTGAGACAAGCTCTTGTGCATTGATCAACACAGGAACCCTAACTGATGACATTGCGTTCAAAAGAGCAACTTTTGAATGCAATATTTGGTGCAATAGTTTCTTCTCAATCAATTGTAATTTATCAATCCCAAATGCTAAATAGCAATTATTAAATCCACAATTGCTAAATTTCCATTTTTCAACAAGGATGGGTAGGTTCGGGGTGGGTGGATGGGGTCATCTTTGAACCCAGTGGAAAGCAGGATCTATCCTTTGCTTGTGGACTTGGAAATGCCACTAACAATGAAGCTAAATCTTTGGTGGTCTTCCAAGGACTTAGGGTGCTTAGACAAAATTGAAACAAACTTCATAATCATAGGAGACTTGAGCATAATTATTTGAGCCCTCCACAATGGCTCCTTTGTTGCCTCCACCACCATTTTCTAGAATTTTACAAAGAGTTTCTGCATGGATCCATCAATTTCATAGTGCCACCTTCCATGTGAAACACCACTTGAATCATGGGGTAGAGGTCATTCCCTACTTTGGTGCAGTGTTGAAAGGAAAGCTCACTCTTTGGAATCAACAAGGCCTCCTCTCCACCACCCACCCCATTTGAAGATTAAAAGGCCAAGTCTTAACATTGCCTACTGGGGATCAAGGTTTAGAACCACCCAAGGATGGCTTTCAAGGATTATTTTTAATGAAACCAAATAGAGGGTTATAACACCCCCTATCCCATCCTTCTATTTTGTCATGCAACCAACCAATGGGCGATGTGCCCTTCTCACCACCTTCACTTGTGTGAGCTATGGCTCTTGGTGGATCCTTGTAACTCACATCATTGCTTGAAAGGAACCACTTGTGCCCTTCTCTTGTCCACATACTTCCCTCGTCCTTTGTGTTCCAATGACTTTTGGGATATGCTCCTTACTATTGTTGCACCGTATTCAAAGAGGTAAGGGCGTTGAGACAACCTCAATTCTTTGTGATTGTAACATTGTTGATACCTAAGGTGGCCTCACTCACATGTTCCTTTAGTTGGTTTGATGGAAATTGCGGTGGGAATCCAATGTAGTAGAAAATGGAGAAACGATGGGGAGCTCGCAACATAGATTAGTGTTTGCAACGAATGGAGAACAAAGGAATTGAGAACAAGGCTTTTTGGGCAATCTAAAGGAAAAGAATGTGGAGCTCAATCTCATTGTGTTAGTGAATGCATATAAAAATTAATAGTGAAAATTGCCCACTTAATGGGATTTGTAATGTTAGAAATAACCTCATTTGGGTTGCCATGCATGGGATATGTAAGGGAACAAATGGAGGAAACTAGTATTGAAACTTAGGTTGAATTAGAGATGTGTTACATTGTAACAAAATTTTTTGAAATATATATAATGGTGGTTGTGAAAATAATTGTGTGATTTTTACACTCACAAGGATGGATAGGAATACGCATTAGAACAAGAGAGTGGATTCCTTCATATGTTATTACTAGATGATGTAATGTCTGATTGCATATTAGGATAAGAGTACACTATGTAACTCCAAAATACCTAAATTTTTAGTATTATACTATTCACTACATTAAATTCCTCATTATTACATCACTTTATTAATAAGACTTTATTATATGCCCAAGTCTTAGTTTTAAATATGACCATAATCTCTGATGACCTCCCATAATGGTAATTTTACATGCTTGTTCAAAAATACAAAAAGAAAATGAGATGTTGCAATCCACTCTAAGACAAGATCATCAGCCACTAGAAGTGAATTGTCTGACAAGGTTGATGAAGTATAATTTATTTCACTCTCTTTCTATCGTACGATTAAGTCATCAATGGAAGGAGAGCTAATGTTTGCTGAATAGTCAACCTTTCCACCATTGACATAGAACATGGTTTGTACACTAAACTTGTGTTGTTCACATCTTGGTTGTCTAACACATTGATATTTTGTGTTTGCTTCTTTGAGGAAGCAATATTTTGTTTTGCCACTTCATCTTCACCTACCTCTAGGGTCTTTTTCTTATGAATTACAACAGATAATGCAAGATAGACCTATTGTTTACCTTTTCTTCTACATTGATTTGGACTTTGTTTCATCAACAACATCCTCTAGGGCTTTATTTCTTGAGATTTGTCTTGCATGACACCTCTAAGTTTTTAGTGAAATTACCATAGTCTTTCTATTGAACCAATCATACATTCACAACTTCTATCAACTGTAATAAACCATCTTCTTTTATACCCATTATCAACCATGTTTTGCAATTTTGATCAACAATCAAACCTCTATCAACTGGAATAAACGATCTTCTTCTACACCTATTATCAACCATGTTTTCCGATTCTAGTCAACAATCAAACACTTATTATTTTTGAAATTGTATGAGTGTGTGCTATGCTTCAGTATACTACTACTTGAAAGTAGATTTTTCTTCAAATAGAGAACATAATAGACATCTTTAATCGCTACCCTTTTCCCTAACCCTGTATTCTTTTTTGTCACTCAACACAACTGAATTAGATTGAAATGTATCCTTTACCAAATCAACATACCATTCAATTTTGTTAATAAAATGCCTAGTTGTCCCCGAATGAACATACCAATTATCCTACCACTCTTTGATTTCTTATTGATGGCCATGAACACATAGAACTCTTCCTCCTTGTGCTTAGTGGCATCTGCGTGGTTCTTTACATAGTGATCATCAAAATAACGCCCTTGGTTGTCCTTTTCATCCCACAGCTACTTTTTTCAAACTTTGTATGTATGGCATAACTTACCTCAAAAAAATATTTAACAGCTCTTATTTATTTACTTACTCAGAATATTTATTGCCATCACTCTCTGTTCTCTACCTTTGCTTTTACGCTTAGTTGCAGGTGCCACCTTTTAGAAGCCTCGTTATCACTAATATTTCCAAATTGTTCCGTCTTCTAGCAAAAGCTTGGTGTTCAATTGCTTTCAATGCTAGATTTTTATCAGGTCTAAAACCTGTATAGGGTCCCAATAAAACTTGTGTAGGAAGGAGGCAAACTCTTCAGACGTGTAGCCACCATATCTTTTTCCACTGTTCTTTCAATTGATTTAGGTTGATCTCTAACATCTTCAAGTTTTAGCAAAAGATTTTGCAAGGAGTTACAAAAGCTAGATAAACCAATGAGAGAGATACAAACTATAGCACAAAAATGATATTATGAGTAATTAGTGCAATTATTATATTGGAGTTCATCTCCTTGCATCTTGTATATATGGCGACTCATGGAACAAATCATTTTCCCTTGATATATTTGCTTTACACCAAAAAAAATATAACTAAGTCCTAAGATGACTTTTATTACAATATGTAAGTCTAATATCCTAACAAAAACTCTCTATTTTAATTGAAATCTAACCTATAACATATTTTCAAGGAAGAAAATGCCACCTTTGTTTGAGGTTAAATGCATGTCTCATAGACCCCACATGATAGGTGCATCATTACCTTCTTGAACTTTGGGAAGCATCTCATTCGTTGCCAAGAGCTAGATCAACATCACAACCTCTCGATTCTTCATATCATATGCCCTGTAGGCACCCGCAGTGGTGTAAGGGTGAAGTGTGAAAACTGTTGTTGCAGAGCTATCTTTAGCTAATTGTCACTATTTTTAACTATATCCATCAAAATAGAGACAGAACCGTTTAACTAATGGAAGGTACACTTTTATTTTTTTAAGCTCCTTTGATGTCCACCTCGGCTGCTCCTGAAACTGCATGATGATACTAGCATGGAGTGGAGACACCACAAACTCAGCCAACCGGTCTTCAAATTGCAGCTCCAACTTGACAGTTCCAAGATTCTTTTTCCACAAGATCTTCCATGGGCTCTTCCGTAATGAATTTGAACTGTCGATCCAAGGGATCGAATTTCAATCTAATTCACAGCTAAAATGGATAAGGATTACGGAAATAGAAATTTCATTAATTTCTAAACACTTAGGGTTCCGTCATAGATATCAACCAGGGGTCATCTATAAACTCTGTTTCTGTTTATGTTAGATGCACACAAGAATTTCAATAAATCTGTAACTGTATACTCATAAACTTAACATGATTTCAATATGAATACCAGATAACCTGCAAGAACTTACAGATCTACACAGTCGACTCCAAGATATGGCAAACATGTAATTTCTGAGCAGCGTAAACACGATTTTACACTTGATCACACACAGAGTAAACAAATTTGAATGCAAGGGTTCCAGACGTCTTCCAGGCTTCCATAATCTTTGCCATAGATCTACATTTTTTCTCTGCAAAGCCTTCTCTGTCTCGACTAATTCCTCTCTGTCTCGACTAATTCCTCTCTGTCCCGACTAACCATCTTCTCCCTATCTTTTTCTTTTCTTCTAACTCATGCTAACAACTAACAAATCCTTCCTTAGATTTAGGAACTTACTAAATTTAGAATGAACTAACTCCTATTTTTATTCAACAGAAAAAAACAGATGTCCCAGTCTCCTCGCAGGGAGCTATTGATAATCATATACTTTTATTTTAACTCTAAAATTGACAACAAGGCTGACTGCCTGGAATTTTAATTAAATAACATTTCAATTAGTGTTTCCCCTGACCATTTGAATCATTCTCCTAGTCACAACATGTGATCAAGACATCACATTGCTGACTTTACGTGGTGCTCCTGCATCAGACTTCTCAGGTGAGAAAAAAAATTCATGAACTCTTGTTCATGAGTTCTTCCACAGTTCTGCCACTTTTTTGTATGAGTGCAGCAGTCACCCAGGTAGCATCTTCAAGTGGCTGATTCTTCCACTTGATTAGGTACTCATAGTATTCCTGACCTCTGGTTTTCTTTAGCACTCTAGTGTTCAAGATCTTCTCCATTTCCAGCTTTGGTACAACAGGGATCTGTTTCTGCCATTCCACTTTCTATCTTGTTTCCAATTCATTGGTCGATGAAGTTTCAGCCTCTTGATAAGGATACAAATTTGCAACATTGAAGATAGGTGATATGCCCATATCACTTGGAAGTTCAATTTCATAAGCAATGGCTGGAAACTTCCTCAAGATTTGACAAGGTCCAATCTTCTTAAGCTTTAATTTATTATAAGTGCCTCTAGGGAACCATTCTTTCTTCAGGTATGCCAATACCAAGTCACCTTCTTCAGAATTTACTTCTCTCTTCTTCATGTCTGCCCTCTGTTTATATTTTAGATTATTCTGCTGGAATTGTTCTTTAACTTGTTCATGCAACAATTTCATGTCTGCAGCAAAATCCTCTGCATCTGCACTCCTTTTCTCCATCATTCCCAAGTCTCTGAGCTCAAACACTCCTCTTGGATTTGTCCCATAAACAATCTTAAAAGGACTCAGACCTGTACTTCTATTAGGTGAGTCATTGTATGCAAATTCAGCATGTGGTAAAGCTAGATCCCATTGATTAGGATGTTCACTAACCAAACCTCTCAGAATATTACCCAAACTTCTGTTTGTCCATCTGTTTGAGGATGGTAAGCTGAGCTAAAATTGAGGTCTGTTCCCAACTTCTTCCATAAAGTCCTCAAGAAATGTCCAACAAATTTAGTATCTCTATCAGAGACTATACTCATAGGAATACCATGAAGTCTTACTATCTCTTTGAAAAACAGAGTTGCAATGAGAGTGGCATCACTAGTTTTTGTGCAAGGAATAAAGTGTGCCATCTTTGAAAATCTATCAACCACAACAAATATAGAGTCATTACCTCTCTGTGTTCTTCGCAATTCTAGAACAAATTCCATACTTACAGCATCCCAAGGCTTCTTTGGAATAGGTAATGGTTGATATAGTCCAGTGTTCTGTTGCCTTCCTTTTGCATGCTGACAGATTTGGCATTTCCCAACAAACTTCTGGACATCTGCTCTCATTCCTGACCAATAGTAAACATTACTTAATTGGACATAGGCTTTGTCATTTCCAAAATGACCAGCAAGTCCTCCACTATGCTTTTTCTTCAATAAATTCTCTCTCATTGAACATTTAGGAATGCACAACTTGTTTCCCTTAAACAATAGTCCTTCCTGTATCATGAAGTCTATCCATGGGCTTCTATCTCTGAATACTTGGTTCTGACAAGCTTCACATGCTTCTTTGAAATCAACATCTTCTTCATACATGTCCTTCAAATGTTCTGATCCAAGAACATTCACTTGGACTTCCTGCAAAACTAAACACCTTCTGCTCAAGGCATCTGCAACTTTATTAGAACTTCCACTTATATGCTTTAAAACAAAAGTGAAATTCTGCATAAATTCAACCCATTTAGCATGTTTCTGATTTAACTTTTCTTGCTTAGTTATAAATTGCAAAGCATGATTGTTAGAATATAGAATAAATTCCCTTGGCATAAGGTAATGCCTCCACTTCTTCAGAGCTTGGATCCCTGCATAGAATTCTTTATCATAGGTGGAATATATCTGTTTTGCTTCATTCAATTTCTCACTGAAATATGCAATTGGTTTGTCATCTTGACTCAGCACTCCTCCAATGGCATATCCACTAGCATCACACCTAACATAAAATATTTTTTCTAAAATTTGGGAGAGCTAAAACAAGCTTCTCAGTGATCTTCTCTTTCAATAATTTAAAACCTTTCTCTGCTGCAACAGCCCATTTGAATGGCTGTTTTTCTTTCTTCACTGTGTCAAGGATTGGAGCACATATTCCACTAAAATTCTTGATGAACTTTCTGTAAAAACTTGCCAACCCATGAAAGCTTCTTACCTCAAATATATTCCTTGGAGATGGCCAATCTGCAATTGCTTTTACTTTCTCGGGGTCCATCTTTAGTCCTTGTGAAATTACAAATCCTAAGTAAACCAGTTCCTTCTTCATAAAAAAACACTTCTTCAGATTTATTAGGAGTTTTTCATCATGCAATTTCTTTAAAACCAGATTCAAGTGCCTAATATGCTCTTCTTTTGTCTTGCTGAAAACAAGAATATCATCCAAATATACTATGACAAACTTTCCTATGAATTCTTTAAGTACTTAGTTCATTAATCTCATAAAAGTACTAGGTGCATTAGTCAAACCAAAAGGCATAACTAACCATTCATATAACCCCGTGTTTGTTTTGAAAGCTATCTTCCACTCATCACCTTCCCTCATCCTTACCTGATGATATCCACTTTTCAAATCTAATTTAGAGAAATAGTTTGAACCACTCAAGCAATCCATTAAATCATCCATCCTAGGTAAAGGAAATCTATACCTGATGGTGATCTTGTTTATGGCCTTAGAATCTGTACACATCCTCCATTCTCCTCCTTTCTTTGGACTCAATACTGTAGGTACAACACAAGGACTTAAACTCTCTCTGACCAATCCTTTATCCAATAGTTCTTGTACTTGTCTGCTGATCTCTGCATTCTCTGCTGGAGTCATTCTGTAAGCTGCTTTGTTTGGCAAGCTAGCTCCAGGAATCAAATCTATGTGATGGCTGATACTTCTTACGGGTGGTAATTCAATTGGCAAATCATCCACAACTATGTCTACATACTCCTCTAATAATTTCTGAATTTCAGCAGGTAATTCATCCATTCTAGTGTTGGTTATAACAGTCCTAGGTTTACCAACAATAGCAAAACTTACCTCTTCCTCTTGCAGTTGTACCAAAAATTCTTTCTCCTTGACCAGCAATGCCTTTGGGTGCTGGTTTGCTCCTCTGTTTTCTCTTCCTTTAGAGGAACAAGAGTATGTCTTTTGCCTTCTTTCTCCAGGACAAAAGTATTCTCTCTGCCATTATACATCACATTCCTATCATACTGCCATGGTCTACCCAACAGTACATGACACACATCCATTGGTATCACATCACATATGACTTGATCCTTGTAATTCCCAATCTGGAAATCAACTTTGCACTGCTCATTGACCAATACTTGGTGTCCCTTCTGCAACCAAGAAACTCTGTGGGGTGTAGGATGCTTTTCTCTCTGCAATCCTAACTTTTCAACCATCTCTACAGAAACTAAATTATCAGTACTGACATTATCAACAATTAATTTGCAGCACTTACCTTGTGATTTGCACATTGTTTTGAACAAGCTTTTCCTCTGTTCAGGTTCATGCACCTCTTTGTTTGGCTTCAGCAAAGTCCTCCTCATCAACAAGGCTTCTCCTGCTTTCGGAATCTCAACATGATTCTCAAGTACTCTTTGTCCAGTTTCAACTTGTGCAACTTGAATATTTCCCTGTCTTGCAGCCCCTTCTGGACAATCCCAAGACATATGTCCTGTCTTTCCACAGGTATAACATCTAACCTCATAATTCCTACCTCTTCCTCGACCTCTTTGAAAAGATATTCTTCCCCTGAAGTCTCTTCCTCTCTGAGGTTGTTTTGGCTGTCTTGATGATTCAGCTTCTTCCTTCTGAACTGAAGATTTTCCTCTTCCAGTTTGTGGTCCCTTACCTTTGTAAGTCTGACCTCTTCCTCTTCCTGAGTTATTTCTCCTATTAAGCTTCTCTTCCACTTTTAAAGCACATTGGTATGCTTCTTCAACTGACTTAGGTGAAAACAAACTCATCTCATCTTGAATGTCAAATTTAAGACCATTCATGTATCTGGCTACCTTCTCAGAAGTATCTTCTGTGTATCCAGCCCTAATGCTTATCTTGTATAACTCTTCGGTATACTCCCTGACAGTAAGCAGTCTTTGTCTCAAGTTTTGCATTTGTCTATACAAGGCTAATTGACAGTCTTTGGGCTGAAATTTCTCCTTCAGTTTAGTAATCATTCTGCTCCAATTCTTGATTGGTTGCTTGTGTAGTCTTCTTCTTTCTGCTTGTACACCATCCCACCAGAGCAAAGCATGTCCTTTGAGCCTAGTCACTGCAAACTTCACTTTCTTATCCTCAGGTATTTCAGCAAAATCAAAATGCTTGTCCATGGAATTTATCTAGTCAACTAATTCCTTAGGATTTAATCCCCCATCATATGCAGCTATCTCTATTCTTGGTTTTGAACTAGCCCCAATGACTGCCTTCAATATCTTCATTCCAATGTCTTCTTCTGTCCTTTCTTCTGCTTCTGCTTCACTCTCTGGTTTAGCTTCACTAACATCACCCCCTTCAGGATCTCTTCTTCCAGCGTCTCTCATGGCTGTCATTTCTTCTCGCAGAATTCTTAATTCCTCCATTACTTCTGCATTGGCTATAGGTCTGCCTCCTCGACCTCCTTTGCCACGTCCTATTCTGAAAGCCATTTTTGAGGTAATAATTTTACTCTCAAATTATTACTGTTCAGATTTCCTCCTCTTGTTTCTTTGACCTCGAAAAAGATGAAAATAATTCTTCTTTACACAACAAAGAAACTCCTTGTTCCTTCTGCTCTGATACCACTTGGTGCAAGGGTGAAGTGTGAAAACTGTTGTTGCAGAGCTATCTTTAGGTATCTGTCACTATTTTTAACTATATCCATCAAAATAGAGACAGAACCGTTAAACTAATGGAAGGTATGCTTTTATTTTTTTAAGCTCCTTTGATGTCCACCTCGGCTGCTCCTGAAATTGCATGATGATACTAGCATGGAGTGGAGACACCACAAACTCAGCCGACCGGTCTTCAAATTGCAGCTCCAACTTGATAGTTCCAAGATTCTTTTTCCACAAGATCTTCCATGGGCTCTTCCGTAATGAATTTGAACTGTCGATCCAAGGGATCGAATTTCAATCTAATTCACAGCTAGAATGGATAAGGATTATGGAAATAGAAATTTCATTAACTTCTGAACACTTGGGGTTCCGTCATAGATATCAACCAAGGGTCATCTATAAACTAGGTTTCTGTTTACGTTAGATGCACACAAGAATTTCAATAAATCTGTAACTATATACTCATAAACTTAACACGATTTCAATATGAATACCAGATAACCTGGAAGAACTTACATATCTACACAGTCGACTCCAAGATATGGCAAACATGTAATTTTTGAGCAGCTTAAACACGATTTTACACTTGATCACACACAGAGTAAACAAATTTGAATGCAAGGGTTCCAGACGTCTTCCAGGCTTCCATAACCTCTGCCATAAATCTACATTTTTTCTCTGCAAAGCCCTCTCTGTCTCGACTAATTCCTCTCTGTCTCGACTAACCATCTTCTCCCTATCTTTTTCTTTTCTTTTAACTCATGCTAACAACTAACAAATCCTTCCTTAGATTTAGGAACTTATTAAATTTAGAATGAACTAACTCCTATTTTTATTCAATAGAAAAAACAGATGTCCCAGTCTCCTCGCAGGGAGCTATTGATAATCATTAACTTCTATTTTAACTCTAAAATTATCAATAACTTCTATTTTAACTCTAAAATTGACAGCAAGGCTGACTGCCTAGAATTTTAATTAAATAACATTTCAATTAGTGTTTCCCCTGACCATTTGAATCATTCCCCTAGTCACAACATGTGATCAAGACATCACATTGCTGACTTTACTTGGTGCTCCTGCATCACACAACAATGTCTCTATACACTTCTTTTTCCCATAGAAGTCTGCCCAAAGTCTGCCCAAACATGTGTTCAAGATATTATGTTTCTATGATTTAAAATTTTAGCGATTAAAATGCTTGCTTATGTCCAACATTATATGGGATAAATTGCCCATTTTAAGGTTTTGAATACACAAAACTATTTTGAATCCAGTCCTTTGATTCGATTGACAACCAATTAGTGTCCTAATCTTAATAACAACAGTAAAGTCTGAACATCTAAATAAAATAATTTCCAATGTGACATTTCACATTTCTATTCCATGCTTTATAGCCCAGTGTGAGGAAAATGTTGCTATGTAATGTTATCACGTTACATAATGTTATATTACCAAAAATAAAAAGTAGTTAAAAAAAATCCATGTCAGCGTATAAAGTAATAAAAATAAAAACCATCTTAGATCCATCTTAATACCTAGATCTATCAAAAGCACCGAGAGGAATCAAATTTATTGAGGTGTAAATTTTGTCTGGGTGTGTAAAAATTTCATGATAAAAAAGAAATTTACACCTCAAGAATTTGGATCCCTCTCGGTATTTATAAATCGATTTATGTTAGTTATAACCAATAGCAATTTCTTTCTAAAAAAAATTTATTTAAAATTATTAGGACTTACCAAACACAACAACAACACCAAGTCTCACTCTTCAATATAATAAATCTCTTCACAAATTGTTCCATCACAACATCAAAAGAACTCGATCTCGATGAGCACTTCACAATCCAGATATTGCCCCCACCTTATCTCCTATGGTTTGGTTCTCCTTGTGTCATTTCGACATGGATTTGGCTTTGTTTTTTGTTTTGGCTCACTCCAGCAGAAATCAAAATCATCTATCAGCTTGTATGAGTATTCCCTTGTGCTTTCTTTCATTCTCATTGAGGCAATAGGTTTTCTAAATGAATTGCCATCTATTATTCCCTAAATGGTAAATTGCAGCTCCCAAATGCATAATCATTGAGTTGCATTTCCCAAAAGTAAAAATTTCAATTCTCAATTCATGTTGATATTGCAATTACTAAACGCATAAACTCCTAGATTGACGTGCCAACCATCACTCATTCCAACCTATGTGCCAATCAACAGTTTCCAATTTCTCTGCCAACACATGATCCTCACAAGTCAAAATTGCATAAAAAGGGGCATTTTTGAACTGACCATCTCCAAATTTATCAATAGGTGGTTTTGATTTGAACTTGATCACCAATTATTCCTTGTATTAGTACACTCTGATATGAAGCTCATAACGTTACAATATTATTTCTCGAATTATCAATCTCTACTTACATGCGCCATTAAACCTTCGAAATTACATTGAAGGTAAAAACACCTAGCTAGGATTACCATAGGTAAGAATGCTAGAATGATAAGAAAACGGGTTTTTTTAGTCAATTCCAATTTGTCAATTCAGAATTTTTGAAATTGCAATCACTCAATATAAATAGCTTTATGTTTAAGCAGAATTTGTAATCACTAACATACTTAGTTTAGAGGTTTCACAAATGTTTGTAATTTTTATAGATGTAGGTTTCTCTTTCGGTGGTGTTCTAATATACATTAAAAGAAATTCAAAAATCAAAAGTAATTTTTTTTAATTATATTAATTTTTAAAATGTGGAACCATGTAGTAATTGTTTGAAATTTCTCAATTTTGGTTTACTTAGTTTGATTGGATTTATTTATTGAGTTGTTTTATTGTACATTGTTGATTAACCAACCTATACAACGTATTTTTAATGGTAATAAACTTAATTTTTTTCTTTATATATGTTTAGTTCACTTAGTAAGTTTGTTTGATTAATATATTTTTGTTTTTATATCTCAAATGCATCGGTTACATTGAAATTTTGTATGGTATGGGCAAGTTATTTAGTAGTGCATGCTTAACTATGTATAATTTTGATTATACGTCACTAGATTTGATTTCCTAATTTTAAATCACATTTTCAAACAAATTTCAATTCAGGGAGAGTAAGGGAATTCTACATGGTGTTGTTCTACACACTAATTTTAGACCACATTTTCAAATAAATTTCAATTAAAAAAGAGTAGGAGACCTTTTCTCACTATCATTTACGTCCAGGCTTAGCTAATTTCCTTTTGGTACAGAGATATGTGTAGCCGCGCTATAAAAACTTACAGGAGAGCCCAATCGTGAAAAACACACTTAGCAACATCAACTACATATATGTAGGTTAATGTTTACATGGTTTTGTTTAACACAAAAATTATTTAAGTATGTTGAATGTTGAAAAACACCTATTTAGTAGTGCATGCTTGACTATGTATTATTTTGATTATAAGTCACCAGATTTGATTTTCTATTTTTAAATCACATTTTTCAAACAATTTTGTTTTTTGTTTTTGTTTTTTGTAAGTTTACAAAATCAATTAAATCGAAGAAACAAAATTTACATCATAGAGAGGCCTTTGGGGTGGTCTTAGACAATGGAACCACCACCCCAACCGATCTAAACTAAATTCCATCTATGGATGGAGACCAAACTGTAGGCATATAGTCGACAATAAACAAAAACATAGTAAGCAAATTATAACAGAGAAACTCAAAATAACAAGTGGAACCAGTGGGTGGTTGAGCCATCTTTAGTATCCTCATCTGCATCGTACTAAGGGGGTACCTCCTCCAGGATGGGGAAGCCACCATGGAAGTGTTGTTAGAGGTAGAAACAAACAATTTGATTGAAAGGGGAGATGACCGACGAGAGGGCTCCTCATTTTCTTGAACGCATTTGTTGAACAAAGGCGCGATAGTAGTTGAACAAAGCTTCTTTCCCTCGACAGTCCCCCAGTAGCGCTGCCGCTTCCCACCTCAGTATTGCTCACTTTGCAATGCCTGATAGCCAGGCACTTCCAGGCCGAATCGACGTCTAGCCCGTTGAGCTAGGCATCCAGCTCTGTGAATTGGTCTTGGCTGAGAGCACAACGCTCTAGGTAGAGTTCCAACTGCTCAACATTTCCTCCATAAGTGTTCCCATCATGTTTTTTTTAAACCAATAGTGGTTAATTTGACCACCACCTCTACCCATGGCTAGATGCTCTATAACCAGACGGGACTCCCAGTCATCTATTGAAGCTCTGACCGACATGGACACACCAGACTCGTACCCTTCCTCCATCATACCCATACCACGCCGGGCCTTGCTGCGTCCATTGCTACCTCTACGAGGGGTTCCCCGTTGCCACGAAATGGTGGTGACCAGAGAATTCTGAATCCCGAGCGAAGGGAGAAGCTGCTGCAGGGGAAAGCGTGGAATAAAGAACCTTGGCCACAAAGAGTTCTCAAAGAATGTAACAGAGGGGTGCCGAAGACATACACTGCAAACAAAAACCAGGAGCAAGAGAATGAGCCAACTGACATCCCCTTCATTCTTCCTTAACCTGACGACCGCATGCTCCAAATCTGAATCCATGAGGTGATAGTTAATGCAGGTGGTACTGCAGAGACACGCTTCCATCACCAGAAGGGATGTCATCTCCATTGATTGTAGACCCTAATAAATGGAGGGGAGGAGTGTTTAAAGTCACAACATGCGAGGTGCCATGTTGCTAGCTCTCGGGTTAAGGCGCTCTACGCTGTCGACTTGGCGTGTGGACACCCACAATCATTTATTTTTCAAACAAATTTCAATTCAAAGAAAGTAGGGAAATGTTACATGGCTTTATTGTACACTAATTTTAAATCACATTTTCAAACAAATTTCAATTCAAAGAGAGTAGAGAAATGATACAGTGTTGTGTTTTACACAAAAAATTATATAAGTATGTTAAATGTTTAAAAACACCTCCTTTTATTTTAAAATATATGTAAAGTGTTGAAAAACATTTTCTTCTATCATAAAGCATAAAGCATTTGTTGTGTTAAAGAATACGCTATTTGTTTATTTTTATTTTTAAAAATATTTGTTGTGTTAAAGAATACTTTATTTTTATTTTTATTTTTTCTAGTCTTAAAATATGTTGAGTAATGTTGAAAAACACTTCATTTATATCTTAAAAAGTATCTTAAATGTTAAGGAACATTTTATTTTCTATTTTTTTCAAAATCTAAAAAAACGTTGAACCTTAAAAAACACATGTTTATTTAAAGTATGTAAAAAAACACTTCAGTTATATCATAAAAGTATCTTAAATGTTAAAAAACACTTTATATCATAAAAGTATCTTAAATGTTAAGAAACACTTCATTTATATCTTAAAAACAGTTCATTTATATCTTAAAAGTATCTTAAATGTTAAGAAACACTCTATATCTTAAAAGTATCTTAAAGGTTAAGAAACACTTAATTTTCTATTTTTTTCAAAATCTAAAAAAATTGTTGAAAAACACTTCATTTATATCTTAAAAGTATCTTAAATTTAAGAAAACACTTTATTTTCTATCTTTCACAATCTAAAAAATTTGAAAAACATTTCATTTATATCTTAAATGTTAAGAAATACTTTATTTATTATCTTTTTTCAAAATCTAAAAAATGTTGGTTGAAAAACATATCTTTATTTAAAGTATGTAGAATATGAAAACCATCCACTTTTATTTTAAAATATATGTTGACGGTTTAAAAAAACCTTGTTTTAAAATAATTTGTAAGATTATGTTAAATTGAAAAGCACCTCATTTTTTTGTTAAAAACATCTTTACACATAAAAAAAACATCTTCTTTTCTAAATCATATGTTGAGTGTTTAAAAACCTTTGTTTTAATCTTTTTTTTAGGTCTTAAAGTATGTTAAATTGAAAAAAACCTCATTTTTATGTGTTAAACATCTTTTTTCTAAATCATATGTTAAGTGTTTAAAAATCCTTGTTTTAATTTTTTATAAGGTCTTGCAATATGTAGAATTATTGAAAAACACTCCACTTCTATTTTAATTAATATGTTGAAGTGAGCAAGGGAAGGTAATCAAAGAGTGAGTGAAGAGAAGGTTATATTATTAGTTGAAAAAATTATTACTTCTATTTTAAATAATATGTTGTAGTTAGGAAAGGTAAAGGAATGAGTGAGGAGGAGGTTTATATTATTAGTTGAAAAAAATATTTCAATATGATGACATTCAACATATGACTCTACATATATGATCGAACAACTTATTACAATGGGATTAACTTTATAACACCCTAGCAAAGAAGGATCCAAAGTATGAATGGGCAACATACTGGTGATGTGTATTAAAATTTAGGTTAAAAGTGAGTTGGTTTTAACTTAAATTTAAATTAACATATTTTAAGATGGTGAGAAATAAGTTAAACATATTGATGATGTGTATTAAAATTTAAGTTAAAAGTGAGTTGGTTCTAACTTAAATTTAAATTAATATATTTTAAGATGGTGAGAAATAAGTTAAAATTAAAAGAAATATTAAAATACAAGGTAAAGTTAAAAGTCAGTTGGTTTTTAACTTAAATATAAATTAAGATAGTTCAAGATGGTAAGAGATAAGTTAAAGTTAAAAGTTGAAAGAAATATTAAAATATAAGTTAAAAGTGTATTTTCATTAATTTGAATATATGGTGAGAAATAAGTTAATGGTAAAATATAGGTTAATTTTTAATATTAAAAATGTGAGTATAAGTTAAAAGGTTAAATATATTATGGAAATGGGTTTCATTTTTATCTTTTAACATTTAACATAGAATGTGAGAATAACTTAACCTCAAAATATAAAAAATAAGTTAATTGCTTTTCACTTAAATATAAATTAATATAGTTCAAAATGGTAAGAGATAAGTTAAAGTTAAAAGTTGAAAGAAATATTAAAATATAAGTTAAAAGTGCATTCTCATTAATTTGAATATATTGTGAGAAATAAGTTAATGGTAAAATATAACTTAATTTTTAATATTAAAAATGTGAGTATAAGTTAAAAGGTTAAATATATTATGGAAATGGGTTTCATTTTTATCTTTTAATATTTAACATAGAATGTGAGAATAACTTAATCTCAAAATATAAAAAATAAGTTAATGGTGATATAAAAGGGTTAAGGGTACAAAAAGTTAAATAAATATATAGAATGTGAGAATAATTTAATTTTAAAATATAAAAATAAGTTAATGTTGATAAAAAAAATGCTAATATTATAAAAAGTTAAATATAATATGGAAATTAGTTTTATCTTAAGATAGAAAGTGAGAATAATTTAATTTTAAAACATTAAAACAAGTTAGTGTTGATATATGTTATTTTTTTAATAATTGTTTTAACAAGAATGGATAACAAATTTATGTTGATATATGTTATTTTTTAATATATTTTTTAACTAGAATGGATAAAGAAATTTGTATTAGAGGTTGAGGAAAATACTAAGCAATCAAGGAAATCCAAAGGCCCAATACAAATTATTGACTATGAGAGATTATCATTTTCAAAATTCCAAAGACTTTCTTTTTTCAATAAATTTAGAGGAGCGACTCCACCACAATATCTTGTCTCTTCTTACACTCTTTATGAAATGGATAAATCTTAATTGATGACATAATAAAACACAAAAGCAATGCATATGGACTATTTCGTGTAATTAGATTTCCACCCAAGGATATTTTTATGCTTCGCTTGACTCCTTTCTTGAGCGATAAGGGAAGATGGTTCGTAATTCTCCTTTAATAGCTCCATAAAGGCAACCCTTTCTCACTCATCTTTCTCTTGCTGTCTTTTCTTTAGAATCTCAACATAGGAACGAGATATTGGTTTATTCATCCTTAACATCTTCATCTGAGTTGTGACTTGGTTCCTTTGAAGTGTTCTTTGAATCCTCATCTTCCTCATCGTCTTCATCTTGGACTAGTGCCTTCTCTTCCTCTTCTTCTCCATCTTCATATATTGTAACTTCTTCTTCACCTTCTGGTTTCTCTTAGGGCTTAGAAGGACTTATTTTTCTCATGGAGGATAACTCATCTTGAATTTTATCATTGTCTCCTTTTGTCGCTTCCTCTAATTTCCCAAGCACTTCAAATTGGTTATGGATGAAAGTGAGGGTTTCATCATGGTTTTCTCCGAAAAATGTGATTCCTCACAAGGAGCGCTGCGATGCCTTCTTGAACTTTCTTAAAACCAACTTGGTGATTAGAAGGGGTTTGTTCTTCTTCTTAACCAGCCTTTTCAAGATCTGTTTGTTGTAGAGGGCTTGCTAAGGTAAGTGAGATGAACAATTTTTAGTGAGATTCCTATAGATGTGACAATGGTCACAATTAATTGGAGTCTACTCATAATTTATTGGCTGCATATAAGACTCCCCACAATGGGTGATTAATAGGATAGGTGGGGTTGGGCTTGAGAGGCACGTGGTCGAGCCTCATGCCACCACCTCTCAACCCACAACATGAATCTCGTTGTATAATTACCACGTAGGCATGAATGGAATTATTCATTTGACAGGGTTTATGGATGAGGATCGTTGCCTAGGACATTTCGCCCATGAGAATTCAGATTTGCTCACTCCCGAAAATCATGATAGGCACATAGAAGGACAACAGTTGGATCTCTCATACCTACCTTCCACCCTGGTTAATAATGGTGAGCCTGTCTCTTATTAAACATTGGCTGCTTCGTTGGATAACAACAACATTCTGCAGTTTTCTGGTTTCCGTTGGTCTTTGGTTTGGTTCGGTGCAGGTGCTGTGCCCTCTGTGGCTTCCCCGACCCCCCCTGGCCTTTTATCTCGCATTCCTCCTCAGCTCTGCATCTCATCCCTCTTTTCCTTTTCCCTCCTGGGCTCTTGTTCGATTTTTCCTCACCTCTCTTTGCTCTGTATCCTACAGATCTTCACTTGCCTGTGGCTGTGTCTTTGAACTTTCCCCCCCTTTCGAACCTCTGTTGGAAGCCAACCCTGCTACTCCATTTCACTATACCTCCGCAACCACGACGTTATAGGCACAGGAAATCCAAGGATGCTTTCCCTTCGACCCTTCCCCTAGCCACCCCGTCTAGAGTGATGAAAAACGTTGTAAGGACTGCTCAGATCTTCAAAGAACAGGCTCTAAAGGAAATAAAGGATGAAATAGAGGAGGCCGAAGAGGAAGCTAGAGTAGCCAGGATCTGTACTCCGGATGATGATGTGCGTATGCAATTTGAAGCCCTCCTCCCTAACCCAGGATACCCATGGGGTCGGGTAGCTTTATACTTGAAATCGATGGATATTGTCTGGCAACAAAAATTTCTAATGAAAAATGTCCTAGTGGAACGAGGAGAAGCTCACCAAGCAATTCTCCTCTAGTTGGACGAGATTACTAGACAAGTACATAAAATTGCCTCCCATTTAGGAATCAGTTTGAGCTTCGAAACCAAAGCTCCTGCAAGCCCTGGAGTTGAGTATGCTGTTAATTAGTCTCTATTACTGCTATGTGTAGTATTTTCTGTTGGTTTTCTTACTTTTATTTCCAGTTTTATGCAATATAGAAGTAGACTTACGCTCACAAAATTAGTTTGTAAGTGGCTTAGCATAATTTCCTTCAGAGGCAAACTATTTTAGACCTCATTTTAAGAGTTTGGACCTTTTTTCCCTTTGTTGGGAGGGTTCATATTCTTAATTTTTTGGGCCTGTTTTCCCTTTTTGGGAGGGATAATTTCTGGATGTGAACAACTATCTCTTGTTTTTTGGAAATAGAAGGATCTAAATCTACTTTACAAAAAAAATGGCTGCATATAAGACCACCCTTCCATATTGATTTGAAGAGCTTCCAACAGACCCATCTCCAAGTACACTTCCACACAAATTCTTACACATGAAAAAATGTTTCCTTTTGGTTATGACATGTCAATATATCTTTCTAATTTATTCCCAATCTCCCTTAGGTTGCCATCATTTCAAAAAATTAAAGGAAAATGGGGCAATCTAACCCACACAAGGATTGAAGTGATATCCTATGTTGGGTTAAAATCTAGAGTCCAGGGGGTAAGATACATACCCTTAGAGCCAGTGAAGTATTGCCCAGAATGAAAAATTCAAATCCCAAGCTTCCTTATTTGGGAAGAGAAAAACAAAATATCCACGATTAGGTGTGAAAAAAGATATTAGGATTTGAATTTCGAGAGACCAATATTTTGTTATCGAAGCTTCAATGACTCTGGGGCTGGGCCAAAGTCCTAAAAACTTATTAATAAAATCCCTTTCAATCAGCAAAAGGTTTTTCTTCTTGCCTCCAGAGAAGAGAGTTCTAACTAAGGGAATACTATAGTCTTTTAACAAATCTTAAAAGGAGACCCTGCGGTTTTCTAGATGAATCAAAGGCATTAATGACAAGTTTAAGCGACTTAAGATTTAAAATAACTCATTGATTTGAAATAACTCACTCTCCCATTATATAAAGATACACAAATTTATTATGGTCAAATGAGAAAAAACAATCCATAACATAAATGGTTCCATGCTACGAGGGAACCACCAAAGAGTACATAATTTAGCTAGATTTGAGTCCTATAAGCCCACAATTAGAAATACCCTAACCCTGCTGTGGATAGGGTTTCAGGTGCTCAAACCTATACACCATTGTCTGCCATAATTAAAAATGCTACGAGGAACTCTTCAGCCTCCAACCCTCGGGTACTTAGAGCTTTGTCACCCGCCTCTGGTGGCTCTTAATGAAAGTTTTATCACTCAATGTGCGGGGCTTGGGAGGCTCGGCCAAACAAAAGAGTCTCCAATTTCTCCTCTCGTCTTTCTCTCCTGACTTAATACTAGTACAAAAAACTATGAACATTACCTATCTTGCTCTCCTAGCGTTTTCCAAGCTTCGAACTGGCTGGGAGTTTTGTGCAACCAGTTCAAAGGGTCTTTCAGGTGGTTTCCTTACGGGCTGGGACCAACTTAGGGTGCGCTACAAGGATTTTGAAAGAGTGGCAGGCATCCTTGTAAAGGCTCGATTTCGGGGCTCACTCACCTCTCTGTCCATTTTGAATTGCTATGGTCCCTACCACAATCACAATGTTTTCTGGAATACGGCTGTCCGTGGAGGAATTTTATCTTTGCCAAAATTGATTATCGCTAGGGACCTTAATCTTACTCTAAATGCTTCTGAAATCTGGGGAAAGAAAGCCTTGATTGACTCCCTTGGTCCTTACTTTACACAACTTTTCGCTGATTATAATCTAGTGGATATTGCACCTTCCTGTGCAGGGCCTACCTGGAGGAATGGTAGGGCAGGGGAGGAGGGAATCAATAAAAGACTTGACATATGTTTAATCTCTTCCAGCTTGATCACTTTGCTCCCATGGCATAGGGTTTGGTCTTCCCCTTCATCTGTCTCGGATCACTATCCTGTATGTTTTGAACGGATGGAGGAGGTGGGAGTAGAAAATTTTCCTTTTAAGTTCAATCGTGCCTGGCTCCTTGATGAAGACCTCACTAAGATGGTCAAAGAAGAATGGCCCAGGTTGCTTCTTGGGGATCATATGGATGAAATGGATTCTCTTTCACAAATGATCTGCCTGATGAAAAGGAAGGTAAAGGTATGGACTCGATGCAAATCCTTGGAAATGAAAAGAGACTTTATAGCTCTAGATTCATAAATTAAGAATCTCTTAAGTTCTTCACTTTTGGGTATCCTCTCTTTACAATATCAGACCCAACTCATTGAGCTCAGGAGCAAGTTGAAGCATCTGTTGGACCATGAACTTCTCATTGCGCAATTAAAAATTAGGGTGACATGGGCATCTTTGGGGGATGCGAACACAAATTTTTTTCATGCTGTGGCTTGTGCTCACAGAAATCAGAATGCTATTTGGGCCCTTGAAGATGATATGGGGACTTTGATAGAAGATGAAAAGGGTTTAAAGGATCTTGGAGTTAAGTATTTTTCTGATATTTTCAGGGATGGCCATCAGACAAACATTGTGGCTCAGTTAAAGGTCATTCACTTGTTTCCCTCCTTTATCTCTCTTGATGAGACTTACAGGTTCTCCCTTCAGATTACATTAGGGGAGATTGAGTCTGCTTTAAGGTCTTTCAAGTGGGATAAAAGCCCAGGGCCAGATGGTTGACCGGTTGAATTCTTCCTGGATTTATTTGACATTCTGGGAAATGATCTTTTGGATGCGGTTTGTGAGGCAACTTAGAGTGAAAATCCAGAGGGGAGGTCCTAGAAACCAAGAAATAGAGAATTTCTTCTCACTTGAGTTGGTTTTTTTTCTCCTAGGGAGGAAGAGGTGAAGTTCTCTCAACAGTCAAACCACAGTTCTAATACATAATTTGCATGGATATCATCCCTAGAATTCATCATGCAAACATAATTGCGCCAAGGTGCTTCGTATCGATCCTTATCCTTGACTCATCAATCCCCCTGATGGATTCATGATTAGAGCCATTAAGATTAGTAGGTTGATATGTTTCTCCTCCATTGTCACTTGGAGCCTTGTGTTCCTTTGCATGGTAGCCACAAGCGTCATTGCATGTGTTTGTAAGCTCTAGCACCCCATACACGTATTTATTTTTTATTTATTGTTGTTAACATTAAATTTTATAATAATTTAACTTTAATAAAGTACACATACAAATTGATAAAATAAACTATTTTGTAAAACCCTCTATTTAATCAACATATAGTTTGAACCATTTTCATGGTCTTGGGTACAATAACATCCAATTAGGCTTATTTTTCAAGTCTTTCATTATTATTTTTAATGGAAATGGTCATATTTTATATTATAAATTAGCTACAATTGTGTTGGTTAGCATAGTAATACAAAAATGAGGTTATATCAGATACTCTGGCATTTAGCACACGCAGGATGGAGTTGAAAATGAAAACAACTAGAAACTGTTTTGAGCTTGTTGAGTTGTTGATGTTTCAAACCCTACTTAGGGTTCATCTTCAAGAGACATGCAATCTTGAAGATGAACTATACTCTGTGTTCATCTTCAGGTTTACATGTCTCCTGAAGATGAACCCAAAGTTGGGTTTGAAATGTCGAGAACTCAACAAGCTCAATGCATTTTCCAATTGTTTTCATTTAGCACTATCATTCATAGAGGATATGCAAAACCGTTTACTAGTATATATTTGGAAAAAACACATAAGATCAAACATACTTTTTAGAACATAAAGAAAAGAAAGCTTTAGTTAAATACATGATTTCTATGTGCTTCATCTTGACTAACAATTGAGAGTTGAGATTCCTAGTTTTCCATGTCCACATTAGCAGGAATTTAGTAGATAGTTTCTTCCTCCTTGAGCTCCCCAATTCCCAATCCCAAAGACATTTTAATGTTGGATGCAAACGATTGAGTTTCAATGTTTAGATTTGTGAACAATTGAAAAAGTTGGTTCCATTATGCTTCTAAGGTCTAAATTTGTTTCTTTTGTTGAAGTAATGTTTCCATTATTACATGTTCAATGTTATGGGTATATTCTTGGCCTTGCACTTGACTAGTACAATAAATATTTAAGTCTTGCTGTCAGAGATGAGATCCTCATGTATCCTCAAGATCCTATGTATTTCATGGTTTTCACAAAGTGGACAATGAATATGGTGGCAATGATGGCCCATGTTGTCCATTTTCTAGTGTTTCCTAAATGTATTGACCTAAATGGATTCTCAATTCAACTAGCTATGCCAATAGAAAATCCACACAACTCCACAATTTTTCAGTGATGAACCTCTTTGTGGATTCCAAGAATGGTTTCAACTAGTTTGCCTCTAAGGGTGGCTTATTTTCTCATAATTTTTATAACTATGGTCGAATCCCTATTATTAAAACATTCATTATGCACCTTGGATCGAAGATTTTTAATCCTTGGTATAACACTAAGGACTCAACCTAATTTTTTGTTACCTCGTCCAACCCCCATTCATAAGTTATTTCTTGGTATCCATTGGGATCAATGATGATTTCACCGCGCCTACCACCCTTAATTAGCAACTTCATTTTTAATATACAAAAGTTATAGAATATTCAAGACATAGATGTATAATATGATTGTGCCAAACAATTAAGAGACTGCCTTTTTCTCCTTGAAGTTCATATATTCAATTCTAAAGGGGTATAGGGTATGTACATGGAATCAAGTTGTTATTAGCATATACTAGTGTGGGGACAATAAGGTACCAAGTCGAGGTAGATATTCATACAAATCATATTTTTCGAATGGAGCCCAATGCCCAGAATTCTCCATGAAAAAATATCTAGTACAAAGATGCTACTTCTTGTAGGTTTGTCTGAGATTATCAAATTTTTGCACATTAGAGAGCATCTCATCATGTATTAATATAACCAAATAGTAATACCTACATCTGACACAAGTACTCAACGTTGCGAATATAACTTAATACGTAACATGAAATATAAACTTTGAAATTGCAACTATCTTTGAAACAAAACTATGCTATAGGGAAACTTTGTAGATCTAGACCTCAAAACTAGATACCAAATGGAAATACTTGACATATGAAAAAGCTAATTTTCCTCTTTGGTATTATATTCTGCCAAGACTTAGACTTAATGGTTGTTAGTTTGATCAACTCTTGGTTAATGTTGGTCATCTAGTTCTTCTTCAACAACCACTGCCTCTATCCCCAAATGGATTTTATCGGGGAGAGCATTGCATTTTTTCTCCAATAAATATGGCTTGTCCATAATTGCTTTCTCTTACATCCCTTTCTCCTCTATTACTTGAGCAATAAAGCTTTTGTTATCCCAATATATCTCAACCATACTAAAGAGTATTTCATCTTAGCTTCTAGAGAATCCTATTTCAGGAATCAATGAAGAAATTCCTCATTTACTTCCTTAGTTGAATTGTTTTTTCCCTTTTCCCTGACCTTATCCTTAATTTCCTCAACTTCAACCTTTATATCTACGAAGAACCTCTTATGGTATGGGTTAACTGCATCCATGGCTTCTTTTTTTGCTCAAGTCATTCTATGATGGTCCATCATGATACGAATATTACCATGGGATTTGGGCCGTCCCCTCCTTGTGATCCTACTCGCTTTTTTTATGCAACCAATTCCCATAAATAACATAAATATACCAAAATAAAGTAATCCACCCCTTAATAATGAAGGATAGAGATGAATATCAATCCTCTTCGAGGGAGGAATCTCCTTACACAATGTACTGAGTACATAAGATAAGACAAGATACCATGATGACTAAAATGAAAATATATCCTTCCTATATATAGGAGACAAAGATGTACAATAACAACTAATAGACCCAGTAATAGACTCAAGCTGACATCAATAATATGTACTACACCACAATATAGGGGGTAATGCACCACACTAAATGGGAAATATGCCCAACATTTAGGGATTGACATGCTCTCCCCTTCAGACAAGCGTTTTCCTCAATGCTTGGGTAGTTGTGGATGCATCCGTATGAAGGAATCATCTTCCCATGTCGAATCTCCAACTAGTAAGTTCTTCCACTTGATGAGGTACTCAGTAATAGCTTGATTTTGTAGTTGTTTGGTACTTGTTTCAACAAATTGTCCAAGTTCCCATATTATTTTTCCTTCTTAAAAACTCCTTCGATGACGACGATGCACTACTTGTCGTTTCATCATGTTTTTTGACATCTTCAAGATTTGGAGAACTACTTGCTGGTGCTCTATGCGACCTGCCATTGCTTGAACTGTACATTTTCTTACCACTGCTTCAACCATGTGCTCCATTTCATTCTTTTGGCCATAGTGCCATCTGTAAGATTTGATGCTGGAAGGAACACTTCCTGAATTAAGTTAATAACATGGTATAGATATCGAATAGGTGGAAGCATTATTGGAATATCTTCGAATACCTTGGAGTATTTTTTGAAGACCCTTTGGAAATATGGGGAAATAAAATCCTTTGATGTTTGAACATCTAGTGAGCATAACCATGGAATTACACCTTGTTGTCATTTCTTTAACAATTTTGTCATAACATTTAGAGCTAATCACCTTGCTTGGTTTCCCTATGATACCATTTAACAAAAATGCTTTTCCTTCCTAGGAAAATTTCATGAAAAGCCATTGTTCCTAATGATTGTAACCATTGAACCCCTAATACAACATCAGCACCACCCATTGGGAAAGAAATCATGGGAATATTCAATACAAATTCCCCCATAGTAAGATTGATATTATGGAATTTCCTTGAACAATTGATGGTTTCTCCATCTGCAATTATTACTTGAAATTATGGTGTTGGATGTACAAAGCACTTGAGATCTTTGGCTAGTGAAATTATGAGTACTACCAGAATCAATCAACATTGTTACATTTTTATTTTTGATATAACCTTCGATCTTGAAAGTTTGAGGAGTGCTAATTCTAGCCAAATCATGACAAGATATGGTGGGAGTAATCACTTATAGTTCGTCCCCTTGTGGTTGTTCATGTTCTTTTCATTCTTCCTCTTCACATTCTATGTAGGATAATGTATTTTCTCCACACTTATGTCCCTTATTGTACTTGCTATCACAATTAGAACATATAAATTTTGTTCTTCTTTCCTCTGGCGGTTGATGTGTCAGCCCCTGAGGTGGGTTAGAAGAAGGAACAACATTCTCTCTATATGTGTTGGAAGTGGTATTTCTAGTGTCCACTGCCATATTTTTACTTTCAACCTTTCTTGCCTTCATGAAATCCTTCTCCAAGGATTGTGGTTCGAAGAGACACACCTCATGTTGAATGTTATCCTTCAAGGTTCCAATAAAAAAATCCAACAAATCGTCTGTTGAAATATTCTCTACTCTGAGACTTAGCTTTTGAAATTGCTTGATGTGCTTTGTAACTGGACCTTTTTTCTTGAGATTTACCAACTGGATAAAGAAGGTGTTGCTATTTATATCCCCATAATGTACAATCAATTCTTATGTGAATGTATACCATGAGATAATAGAGTCATTTTTATGGTCACAAATCCATTGATACCATACAAATTGATTAGGTTCTAAATGTAAGGATGCAATAGTTTCCTTTTGCAACGTTGGCACCTAGTGTAGATTAAAGAATTGCTCCATCTGGAATATCTAAGTTATTGGATCATTTCCATAAAAATTTCGAACGTTAATTTTGGGATTAGGGTAGTTCCTTGGACCTAAGTTGAAACCATGATGTAGTGAATCATCGATTTTATGGGTCTCAAACTTGTTCTCCAATTGTTTTTCAATTTCGGCAAAACATGACTGTAATATTTCCCCTTTTTTCTCCTTATCCTCTTCTTGATTAGATGAATGAGAAATAAAGCTATTTTTCTATATATTTCATGATTTCCTCCAATTCTTTCTTTACTAGCCATCTTATTTTCCAATTTAACCAAGTCATCCATTTTTACATTCTTTTTAATCATCTATTCCAACTTGGACACTCTAAAAGATATGTTTTCAATTTCATCGTATGTCATGGATGAATCCTCTGGTGGTTTGAGTGGAGTGTTATTTTTTAAACTTCCTTTTGGTGGCATATTGAACAATATAAATATATATCACACCCTAGGGTTCACCACAAATATATTCTTCTACTCAAAGTTATTCAAATTCAAAATGGCGTACCTTTTTCAAACCTTGATTGAAAGACTATTTTATGGATGATTTGGAATTGAGGAAAAAATTAAAATTTCAACTCCTCTAGGTCTGAAAATTTGGCCTGTGCTGTTCTGATGTATCCTCTTTCTAATGCTGCAAGTATGACCAAATTCAGATGGTCTAGTAAAAAGTTATTGCAAATCTCCCAACACTTCTTATTTTTGGTCTATCAATAAGAAAGAACCTTTACGGTATGCCACGTGTCCAATATTTTAGATCTGAGGCTAAAAACCCTGCCAAAGATACTCTAATCCATCTTCTTTTTGATGCGATAGGAATGACCTAATTTGGATTCTCTAGTAAAAAGTTATTACAAATCTCCTAACACTTCTTATTTTTGGTATATCCAGAAGAGAAAGCTTGTATGGTATTCCACGTGTGCAATATTTAGGTTATGAGGCTTAAAACCCTACCATATCTAGTATGGTCCATATTATTTTTGATGCAACATGTCTCACTCAATTTTGATATTGGATGCCTCAAATATGACCTTTTTCACAGAACACTTGTTTTAGACTACTTTTTGCACTCATAAAAAACCGTAGCTTCTAAGGATAATATCTATGAACTTGTGATGGATCATGACCTGAATTTTGGACCATAGATACCTTGGCATGTTATAGAGGTGGTCTTTTAAGCTTTCTATCTGAAGCCTTCGATAAAAAACATTATAGTGAAAATTCTAAAATGACTCGTTTTGAAGAAACTAGTCCCGAGGAAAGATCTATGATACCAAATGCTATGCAACCAAGTCCTAGAAATATCATAAAAATAGAAAAAATAGATTGGAATAATGTAATACACGCTTAAATAATAAATAAAAGAGATGGATAACAATCATGTTTGAGGGAGGAACCTCCTAACACAATGTACTAGGTACATAAGACAATCCAAAATACCATGATGACTAAAATGAAAATATATCCTTCCTATATATAGGAGACAAAGGTGTACAATAAAAACTAATATACCCACTAATAGAAATCCAACATCAATAATATGTAATACACCACAATATAGGGGGTATTGCACCACACTATAGGGGGAAATGTGCCCAACATTTAGGGCTTAACACCTTTAGTGATTGGTTCCATCATAAGTTGGTGGACAAACCCTTCCTTAAAAAAGATCCCTACTCCCTTGATGCTACAAGCTTTGGGATATAGAGTATTTTATGATGTAGGAGGGTGCCAATTAGTCTCAAAGATCCCATAAAGATACTCACTTAAAGGGAATTGTAAAGATTGACACTCAACAAGTATCCAACTGGAAATATTGACTCAAAGGGAAACATACCATGTTGGTTTGATATGCAAACAAGTTCCCAATGTGTGCCCAAATAATTCATGAAGAGATAAATCCCACATATTGGGATGGATGTAGTCCCAACTTAACTTCTAGTTACCCTATGAAAACATAAGAAACAAATTTAGAGTTTTAGAATTACTAACTACGTTGCAATGTTAAGGCCTTGTTACAATTTGTAATATCCCGATTTTGACCCCATTTGCATTAAAATTGTATATGATGTAAATACCATTATTAAATCATGGTGAGGAGCTAAAGGCCAAGGCCCCACCATCGATTTAGCATTTTATGTATCGACAATTAAAATCGATACATATGGTTTTGTGCTAGCTAGGCACATTATAAATTTGGACATCATGTAAATATGCAATTTAATAAAAATACCCACAACTGGCTATGTCAATGCAACAAAGATATGAGGGGAATGATTTCACAAGGAATAGGGAGAGAAAATGTTCAAACCCTTGAGCCAATAGGGTATATCCAAATGTCAATGGGAGAACCCATAAAGCTGTCAACTACCTTTTTTGTCTTTTGTGCCCAATCATTTATTTCTTCCAGAAATTGGTTACGGTAGTTAATGCCTTGGGATGGGAAGAGTATGGTAGTCAAATTAGTATTGGGGAATCCACCCATTTTTTGGAAATCGAATTTTTACTTATTGGGAAAGTAAATACCCAGAAATGCATGCCATTCCATTATTCACCTAGACGTTCCTTCTCCTCACGCAACTGGAGCAGTTGGGGTGTTTTTCCCTCGCATTTGCTGCATTTCCTCATCTTGCCATGGTTGGAAAAACCTGTTTTTGTATTGCTGAGTGAATGTGCAGTAGAGATCCACATTTTGGGTGTTTGGGGTGGTTGTTTTTGCCCCTGTAGTGCCCAAGAACATTTCTGAAATCGAATTTTCTATCATACGGTTGTTTTCCCTTTCACCAAATTGTTTTTGGTTTCCCAACGTTTTTGTTCATACCCAACACTTGTGTTTGCTTGTTCTGTAAATCCTTGCTTTGGTCTAAACTGTTAGGAGTGGAAGAGGCCAGAATTGGCTTGATAAAACTAGTGAAGAGAGGAACCTCACAGAAAGTTCAAGAGGGGCTGGCTATTCTTCTATGCACGCCCTGAAGAGAACTGGAAGGGAAGGTATGGCCTGAGGGACTGTGTAATAGTGAAGGGGATACTTCCTTGTGTTGGTTGTGTAGGTATTGTAAAGGCCAAGCCAGATCTTGTGCAGGTGTCCATAGCTCTGTGGTTGAGCTCACTAGCTTAGCAATTCATCCTTTCCACTGCCTTAGCAGCCTGATAAACCCAACTGTAGGTTGGCTTGGCTGAACCTTGATGTGTTTTTGGCTATGTGTGAGCTTGCTATTCACCTCCTGCCATTTGGAGTGACGAACATATTATTCATCTTATAGGTTAACTACATTATATTAAACCCCTATATGCTCCCCTAACACCCTAAACAAGGGAATATATGTAATTCAAACTTATTAAAAACAATGATATAATAATTATAACATAATGGGAAATTAACATGTTGTAAATGATGTTTAAAGAGGGAGTATAAGTAACAAACTTATTAAAAACAATGATACCATAATGGGGAATTAATGTATTGTAAATGACATAAACATCAAGAGATAATTGTGCATTATTTTTTTCATCTTCATTGTCATTTAATTCATCATCTCTATCAACAAACAACAAAAATAAATGATGTACTAAATACCACTCCTTCCATGTATGAAGAGAGTTAAGATCAATCACTATTGCACAACGCGTCGAAATGAATTTCTAGAGTTTTCCTAGTGGACTAAGTAAAAAAAAAATTGAGAATAGGACAGGGATTGGAAGGTAATTGAGTACAGAACACACTCCTTGATTGCTGGTGGTTGCATTGGTCGATGCTTGGCAATCCAAATCTAAGGAGCGTTTAGGCCGTAACCCTTCACGTCAGGTTTTTGTTTGTGGAAGACGCTTGGCAGCCAGGAGGTGTGGACGCTTGGTCAGGCGATCCTGAAGGACAATTCATTATTTAATGATTGATGGGTTATTCCCTCGGTTTGTACCATTTTTTAATTTTGGGGTGATCAACGACGTTGTTTTGTCAGCTTTTTGATTGTATCACCTTTATATTTGTGTCGACACATTGGATCTGCAATTATGTCCCTTCGATCGGTGAAATGTTTGGCACGTACCCCACCGGGGGTGATTAAGAGTTTAAATGCTGGTAAAGTCGTTGATGAGAGGGTTTCGACGATTCATTCTGCTGAATTGTTTTCTCTGGGGGTCATGGGTGTTCCTTTGTAGAGACAGGCGGTTGCTGGTCTTAACCCTGAGATTTCTTGTTTGGATGGTGGTGTGGTGGCTAGTAGGAGGCCCTATTCAGATTTCTATCCTTCGGCTTTAGCAAGCATACCTGTGGTTGATGTTTTGGATGGAGGTAAGAGTTGCCCTCGGTATTGTGTGCAATCTGAGGATTTTTCACAGGTTCATGTTAAGCCTTCGCTAGGGGTTTTGAAGAGTTTAATTGATGGTAAAGGTGATGAACCGAGGGTTTTTGTGATTCACTCTGTTGAAATGTGTCTATCGGGTGTCATGGGTGACCCAGTGATGCATGTGGAGTTTCTTGGTAAACCTGCACTTTCTTGTTCGGTTGGGGACGCTCTGGATGGTAGGAAGTCAATATTTGTTTCATGTCCTTCAACTTTTGAGTGCATTTCTGATTCTATTAAAATGGGTGGAGGTATGGATTACCCTATGCATTGTGTGGATTCTGAGGGTAATGATAGTGTCAAACCTTCGTTGGTCTCAGGCTTCGATAATAATTCTTTGGGGTTTGTAGCTGGTTCACCTTCACAGCACCCAGATTTAGTTTCTAATGATTTGCAGAGGGCTGTTGTTTCGGGGGCTCATTCTGGTGTTGTTAGGGTCCCTAATTTTAATACCAGTATTATGGGTGACAGTTTGGATAATATGGCGAACACATGTATGTTGGAATCTCGTGTGGATTCTGTAGAGTCAACGGGTTTTAGAAGTGACCCGGTAAGATATTTGGGTTGTCTAGCCACCATTGAATTGGATGAGCCTCCTGTTTCTATGGGGAATCTTGTTCGGGGTCTTAATTTGGGAACTCTGTCTGCTGTCGATGAACCGGAGGTGAAGGAGGCTGGAGTATTCAAGAAGAGATCCCATAAGCCTATCAGGAAGCTATTAAAACCGATATTGATAACTGTGGGCGAGGATGTGGGCTTAAATGATATCGTCCTTACTAATGCACTGACTCTGGTTGGGCAGTTTTGAGGCCGCAAGTTCAACTCTGACAGTTTAAATGGTTGGGCTTCGAAGGTTTGGAAAGAGGTCATTAGTGTGCCACCTGCGATTTATCTCCTTCCAAGAGGTTGGATAGCTTTCAAATTTTTCAATGAGGAAGATGCCAATCTAGTTCTGGCTGGTGTCTAGCGGTGGGACAATGCTGGGCTTTTAATCAAAACTTGTGGACGCCTCTTTTTGAAAGGTACGATCATATTACAATTTGGGTTAAACTCCCTAATTTACCCTTCGAATACTGGTCAGTTTATTTCTGTAAATTGGTGGGTAATACTTTGGGCACTCATTTAGAAACTGATTTTTCTTATCTTCAATCTGGGGTTTGTTGTATGGGTCAGGTTTTAGTCTTGTTAGACTTTCGGAATGGGTTGCCAGCTGATTTGGTAATAAAAAAAGGAAATTCTGGATTCAATAAGCCTTTGGACTATATGGGGATCCCCTTTAGGTGTTATAGATGTCATGTTTATGGACATTTAGCGAATGATTGTTCACTTCCCTTCAACAAGAACCCATCTTCTGTTTCTGTTCAAAAATTTTGGAGGGTAAAAAAGAGTGGGTCTAATCTGGAAGCCAAGGAGGGTATGATGCCTGAAGAGAGTGCAGAGGATTTGAATTTTTCTCATCATTTGATTGATGATAAGGACATAGGATCACACTCTTCCTTATCTACCCTTAAACCTCTTTGTATTACCACTTTGGCTAAGGGTCTAGGGGGGAATAAGACTGATAAGGATTCTGTTTTGGTTTCTTCTTTTGACCCTGTTTAGAAGGATGTTTTAAGGGACCTTGGGTTTGTATCTCCTCTGAAGGCATTACCTCATGTGCACAAGGGGTATTTTCTTCGTTCTATTTCTAAATCTATTATTGATGGATTTGGATCAGATCGTGATCCTTTTGGGATTAAAATTCCTGTTAAGGGACGGTTTGGAGTTTTGGTTAATTCTAATCATTCTGTGAAGGATGGATTTGAGGCACTTAGAGCTCTGTATGCCTTTCCAAAGTTCCCCTTATGATCCTTATGACCTTAAATTGCAGGGGTTTGGCTAGTCTACCTAAAAAACTAGCTGTTAAAAGATTGATTGATAAACAATCTTTAGATGTTATTTATCTGCAAGAAACTATATGTGAAGGTTGTATGCTGGTAAAGGATATGGAATTAATGTTAAAAGGTTGGCAGTTTGTATATTGTGACGCTAGGGGCAGATCTAGGGGTCTTCTTTTGGGGTGGAGGACTCGTAATTTTATTTTGTTGAATGCCTGGGCCATGACTTCTGGTCTTTGTGTTGTTCTGCATTCTATTGAATTGCAGTTGGATTTAAACTTTATAAATCTTTATGGGCCTTATTTGGATAGGGAATTTTTTTGGAACCAACTCTCGGGAATGGATTGTTTCAATTGCCCTTATCTGGTTTTTGGGGGAGATCTAAATTTTTCCTTGGGACTGTCTGAAATTTGGGGGGTTAACGCTCGTGTGGATGCATTAACAGAGTTCTTTACTAATCTTCTGGATGGGTTAGGACTTGTTGACGTTGCCCCTTTGGTATCCAGTCCAACCTGGTCTAATCGTAGAGTTGGATCTGAAAGTATCTGTAAAAGATTGGACAGAATTCCATTATCTGCTGATTTCCTAGATAGGGATTTTATTCTTAAGCAATGGATAGGGTGTGGTGGAGATTCTGATCATCAACCTGTTTTTTTACAAATATCTTCAAGCACTTCTAAGAAACACTGTCCTTTCAAGTTTAATGCTTGTTGGCTGGAAAACAATGAGTTGGTTGAGATATTAAAAGGATCTTGGATGGTATATGATGCCTTGTCTGAGGTATCCCCTGCATCCCAGTTTGTTGTGAATCTTAAAAGGATTAAAGATTTATCCATTGAATGGTCCCCGAAGAAAAAAGCTCAAGATATAAAGGATCTTGTGGACATTGAAAATGATATGAAGAGATTTTTTGATAGGGCTACCATTGGTTTTACTTCAGAGGAGGATAAATTGTCCTTGGTTGAGCTTGAATCCCGTAAGAGATCTATTTTATGTTTTAGAGAAAAGGAGGCTAGACAAAAAAGTAGGGCTTTATGGCTACTTTGTGGTGATGAAAATACTCCTTTTTTCCATAAATTTGCTGCTCATAGGAAAAATCTTAATAATATTTGGAAAATTCATGATGACTCTGACAATATTGTTGAAGGTGCTGAGGCTATTGCTGAGGTTGGGATTCAGCATTTTGAAGTGCTGTTTAAGGAAGAAGCAGATCTTCATCTTCTAGAGATTGTGCACAGTGCAGGTTTTTTTCCCTCATCTGTTTTGGAGGATGATAATTGTGAGCTTATGAATCCTGTTAATATGCAAGATCTCAAGCATATTCTTTCCATTAGCAAAAATTACAAGAGCTCGGGACTTGATGGAATTCCTATTGAGGTTTACAGATGTCTTTTTGATGTTCTGGGTGAGGATCTTTTGAGAGTTATTAAGCTTTCCTGGATCAGTGGCAAGATACTTGCGGTTTTCAATTCTACTTTTATTGCGCTCATCGCTAATATTGATCATCCTTTATCTTTTGAGGATTTTCGTCCGATCTCCTTGTGTAATTTTGTGTACAAAATTATTGGTAAGATTATTTCTATCCGGATCAGAAATGTTTTGGGTAGATGTATATCTGGTGAATAGTTTGGGTTTTTACCGGGTAGGCAGATTCATGATGCAATGGGGGTCATTCAGGAAGGTATGCATACTATGCATACTAAATCCATAAAGGCTGTAATGATAAATATTGATTTATCTAAAGCTTATGATCATGTAAGCTGGACCTATCTATGGGTAATTCTCTCCAAATTAGGTTTTGCTAGGAAGTTTATTTCTTGGGTCATGAGTAGTCTGTCCTTTGTATCCTTCTCTCTACTTCTTAATGGAGTATCAACCAACTTATTTAAAGCTGGTAGGGGACTTAGACAAGGATTCCCTTTGGCACCTTTACTGTTTCTTGTGGTGGTTGAAGGTTTAGGCAGGGCTATTATGTTTTCCAAAGCACATGAGACTTATCATGGTTTATCTTTTGGTAATGATATTGTCTTATCTCATGTTCTTTTTGTGGATGATATAGATATGGTCAATGATGGTTATGAACAATATATTTCAACTTTATATGAGATTTTAATGATATTCTACAAAGCATCTGGGATGAATATTAATAAAGATAAATCTACTTTATATTTTTCTTGTATGGAAGAATATGAGGTTGTTACTTTACAAAATATTTTTTCTTTTCCTGTTGACAGAATTGTAAATGGTATGAAATACCTTGGGTTTCATCTCAAACCATGCATATATATTTTAAAAGATTGGGATTGGCTGATTATAACCGTTGAAAAAAGGATTAACAATTGGAGCTTTCGTTGGTTATCTAAGGGAGTTAAGTTGATACTGATTAAAGCAGTATTAGAGGCAATCCCGGTCTATTGGATGCATTTTTGGATACCTTTGGGGATTATTGAAAAAATAAGAAAGCTTTGTTTCAAATTTCTTTGGTCTGGAAAATAGAATGCACATGGCTTACCTTGGACATCTTGGAAGATTTTGGCTAATCCAAAATCCATGGGAGGGTGGGGACTTAAAGTTCCTGTTGTATTTGCTAAGGCTCTTGCAGCAAAAAATGTTTGGAATATCATTCATGGCTTGGGTTTATGGGTAAATATTGCTTTTCAGAAATACATTCAGCCATTGAATATTTTGGATTGGATCAGATCTCTTGTCAAGAAGAAAAAGAAAATCTCAATATGTTGGAAAGCTGTCCTTTGGGATTTTGACATTATTGGAAATTTCTCGGTATGGAAGATTGGTAATGGTATTTCTGTTTGTATTGGGTTAGATCCTTGGATAGGGTGTAAATAATGGAGACATGCTTTACCCTCTTCCACATTGGAGAAATTACATTTGGTTGCCTTTTACTATTTATCTGATATTGAAATTCATGGAATGTCTGCACTAATGGCTCAACAATGGTTTTTTGCTGAGTATATTGGTTTTACTGATCCTTTAGATATTGATGGATGGAATGGTTATTTAGCGATTCTCAAATCTAGTCATGTTAGGATTTCAGATGATGATGATGCACTTGTTTAGAATTTATCTAAATCTGGTAGGTATTCACCTAAAGAAGGCTACGCTCAGCTTATGAATAGGGATATGGAACTTCTTCGGTGGTGGAAAGTGTTATGGAAGCTGAAATGTCCTCTTAAGACTAAATTGTTTTGCTGGTTTCTCTTGTCTGGTAAAGCGTTGACATGGGATGTTCTTTTATTGAAAGGCCGTGAAGGTCCTGGCAGATGTTATCTGTGAAGATTGGAATGTGAGACCAATTTTCAGATTGGTGTGGAGTGTCCTTTCACTCAGTCTGTTTGGTTAATTATTGAGGATAATTTTAAACTCAATAATCTCTGGAATGGAGATTCTATGACAGCTTGTTTCAAAAATTGGTGTTTGAATATGGAAGTGGAAAAGTTTAAACCATTAGCTCTCATTGTTTTATGGTTCATTTGGAAGGCTAGAAATTTATCCTGTTTTGAGGATTTATCCTTATCTCCAGCACAGGTATCTAGTTTCAGTTTGGGAATGTTGAAGAATATCCCTTAAAAGTAATTGGTGATTTCGATCCGAAACATTTTGGTGGAAGTTATAGATAAAACTTATGCATGGGGTTTTTTTTATGGTTCTGCAACAGGGGACACAGTTTCTTATGGAGCTAGAGGTATGTTTTTTTTATCTGATGTTCACTTTTTTTCCTTTAAAGCCGGATTAGGATTAGGTACTAATAACTTTGCTGAATAATGTGCCCTCAAGCTACTTCTCATTTTGGCTCGAAGGAATTCGCTGGATAAAATTCAGATCTTCGGTGATTCTCAGTCAGTCATTAACTGGGCATCTAGTAAGTACCGATTATTGAATATAGAACTAGCCATGATTCTCCGGGATGTTAATAGGATAGCTGATTGTTTCGATTCTATTTCATTTAGCCATATCTATCGAGAAATAAATTCTTCTGTAGATGCTTTGGCCAAAGCTGGAGGAAGGATTTTGGAAGGATCCTGGTCCATTACGGAACATCGTCAAGATGTTGTTGTGGAAACTTTTCAAGTTTTCTAATTATGATCTATTTTTTCAAGGTTCAATGGGACTTGGAATTGAACAACATTAGTCCTTCTGGTTTGGATGGAGTGTTACTGATCTGTTAAGATACTTTTTCATCAGTTTTTGTGAGGTTATTTGAGTTTTGATCTATATATCAGCAGTTTTTCTATTGTGTTTTATGCATTAAACATTTGGTTTTTGTGCTCATTTGGAGCTTTATTTGGAATGATATCTTTCTAAATAATTATACTTTCTGGAAGATGATGCAGAGATAAGATCTCAGTTTTGAGCTGTTCTTAGTTTGGACTGGTCTATTTTATGAACAGGCTATAAATTTGGTTATAATTTTTGTGGATGTATGCCTTTGGATAATTTTTGATGTGGCTGTATGCCTTTGGAGAATTTTTGATGTGGCTGTATGCCTCTGGTTTATTTTTGGTTCTTATGAGCTCTTTATGGAGTATTATCATGTATGTACTTACCAGCCATAAGGTTGGGACATTTACTGTTAATGGTCTTTTAGACTATCTGTTGAATGTAAATAAAGATATTTACGACTTTTTTCCTTGGAAAAAAAAGTGAAGATAGTTAAAACATCTTGCATAGTAATTACAAAATGCTAATTATGTGATTAATTGTTAGAATATAATCCGTCAGGATTATTGTAAATAAATAAATAAATAGGAATTTGAATAGTTGCATGGGAAGGTGAAAAGGCTGGTTCTCAACTGCCTCATTGTAATGTATAAATTAATGTTTTAGCCATGAATAGAATTGAATCGGGAGTTATACCTAACAAGTGGTATCAGAGCTTGGCTGCCTGCCTGCCATAACTCCTGCCTGCTGCATTTCAGTCCTAGCATTCTGCTTACCAATCCATTTCCAGACTGCCTGCTCCGCCAGTCTGCCCTCTGCTCTTCCCTCCTGCCAGTCTGTGCGCATTCATTTGTATGCATTTCTCTTCTCTTTTGCCAGACTGTTCTCCTCTCGACCTGCATTGAGGAATGATATCGTCTGCAAAATTTCTCATAGAGCTACGATTTCATGAGGGAGTTTAGAATTTGTCTTAAACCCTAATTTTTGTGGGTTCTCTTTTGGTGGGCTGCGACCTGCTACACTGGGCTGCGATCTGCTGGAGAGACAATTTCAGATATAAATATTCACTCTTCCTGGAAGGCCAACTGCTCTCGATCTCCTCAATTCTCTGAATAACATCTCTGATCAATTCAGGGGGCATATTCGACCACAAACTACACTGCAAATGCATACAATTGCCCACAGAAACCAACATACGCATACTCCCTGAGGCGCTCCGCTCTAGTCCACATTTGTTTCCGTGTGCTCCAGGTGCCCAAATTTGGATCATAAATTAGTACCCACGAGTTGTATCGACTCGGCATAGTTCGCTTCGTCATTTGTCTTATTACCATGAATTTTCTTCCCAAGACTGACTATTAACAATGGTTTCGACTCCAATTTGGTGGTCATTCTGGCGGCTCTGTTGTGCGCTCTCGTGTGTGCTGTGGGCTTGAAGACTGCCTGTGTGGAAGCTGAGAAGATTGCTGAATGATATTATGCTTGCTGCGATCTGCGTTGAGTATATACGTGGATTTCTTTGCTGTGTATTCGCTGCTACTGAAGACCAGCGTGGAGTGAACCTGAAGAGCCTGAGTTGAAGACTAGACGGTTGTGATATATATTCTACATATATATCTGTGTGAAAGCTGTGTTAATATTGAACGAAGGTAAACCTTTTTTGTTGACAACAAAATATAATATATGATGTGCTGGAGGAATAATATATGCGTTGGAGAGTTATTACTTCTCTGAAAGAGTGCTGCGACTTCATACAAAAACCCTATTTTTGCCCTATTTTTATGCGTGAGTTTGCTGTGGCGCTGAAGTATACCGGGCATGAACTGAATGGGGTGTCTTTGGCCCATTTTTTAATGTATGAGTTCATTCTTGTGACTGCCTGCGTGAAGAGCCTAAGAGCCTGCGTTGGAGATTGAATACTGCACTGTGAAGACTGCAAAGTATTCTTGCTGAGCCATGATCGTTGATGAGTCGTGCATGTTAAGTATGGTCTACATTATTAGATGGTGCCATATAACAGTTGTTATTACTATTCTGAGCGTGAGTGGTAGAGTTGGCTTGATATTTTGATATCTGGTATGTATTATTTCATAATGCATAGTATCGACCTGTTAGTCAATACTGAAGGATTGATGTGATTGAAGCAGTAGAATGCAGAATTGCAGTGTAAGTTATCTGCAGTTACGAAAATAGTGTCTATTTATTTTAATTTTGTACTATATACATCCCACTTGGCATTTGTATTTGTAGAAAAATCCTGAGCAGCTTTTTGGATTGCACAATCACTGGTATGGTAAGAAAATAAGGCCTGATATAAAACAAGAAGAATTTTGGCTCGACTTCATGATAGCACCCATTTACCCACTCATCTCACATTGAACCCGCGTCTTTTGTTGAGTTGAACATACCAAGAATAACGCTCTTCTTTGTTGACATTTGGCACTTGAAGATAGACTAATATATTGAAGAATATATATATGCTAACTGATGCTGAATGGTATATATGCGTTGAGTATATATACTGCTTGGAGTCTGGAAACTTTTCTATGATTGCTGGTGTATACATGCTGATGTCTACTTCCTGAAATGCTACTGAACCTGTGGAGCTGCCTACGAAATCAAGAGAGCCTGTGTAAATTATGAATACTAAGACTGATATATTGCATTGTGATACTGAGACTGATATATTGCATAGTGACTGATATATTTTGTATATTGAAGAAGTTTGTGTATGCTCACCTGAAACTTGCATTGTATTCACCTTGGCAGAGACTGTAGACCTGCAAGGTTATTATTTTTTTTCTATTTCTCTTTGTCATATCAAGTTAATTATTGTAAATTACACTAACAGTTGTAAAGATGCACTCTTTGGCATCTAGTATTGGTGCTGCCCTAGCTGGCAAAGACCAATCCAAAGACCCTTCCAAGGGAGATTGCAGCAAGAGAGGTAGAGGGGGCAGAATCAACTCCAGAAAAAGATCAAAATACAAGCGTTGTGGAAAAATTGGGCACACATCAGATCAGTGTTGGGCTTCATGGGACTCCGTCAAAGACAAGCATAACCAGAAGAAAGATGACCAAGATGCTAGTAAATTTTCTGATTCTTGTATTGTTGCACATTGTAATCTTGGATTTAATGAAATGACTTCTCTTTCATCTTACAAATATTGTTGGCTGCTTGATACTGGTGCAACATCACACATGACATTTAGAAAAGACTGCTTTGAAGAACTGAATGAAACAATAGATGGCATAGTTTACTTTGCAGATAAGTCAAGTATTAAACCGAAGGGAATGGGCACCATTCGACTGAAGATGCATGGATTCCCTGATTTCTTGTTGAAGAACGTTCTCTATCTTCCAGAGTTGCAGAGAAGCCTGCTGTCCATGGTGGAGATTCGACAGCAAGGCCATTCCATCCACATGTTTGATGGAATCATTGAAATAAGAAAGTCCTCTGACAACCAAGTCATCATGACTGGATACGAAGATGGAAAGCTGCTGAAGCTCAAGGGTTCATCCGTAAGATTTCAGAACTATGCCTACCTCTCTCAGCATGGAGAAGGTAATATGTCATCTAGCTCATTGTGGCATGCAAGATTTGGTCATCTAAATTATAACAGTCTTTGCTTGTTGAAAAAGAATGGTGTATTTGGCTTGCCAACCATTCCTAAAGAGAAGAATAAATGTGATGCATGTATATTAGGGAAACATAGTAAGCTGCCATTCCATGAATCTAATTTCAGAGCAAGTAGGAAATTAGAATTAGTACATTCTGATTTGTGTGGCCCAATGCTAACTCCTTCAACAAATGGGAATAAGTATTTTATGACATTTGTTGATGACTACTCAAGAATGTGTTGGATTTACTGTTTAAAGACAAAATCAGAAGCATTTCAAACATTCAAAGACTTTCATGCATTGATTGAAAAACAAGCACAATAAAAAATTGGTACACTTCGTACTGATAATGGGAAAGAATACACTTCAAATGTTTTTGAAAATTATCTTCGTCAACATGGAATTGCACATCAGACTACAGTTCCCTACAATCCTCAACAAAATAGTGTAGCAGAAAGAATGAATAGAACCATAATGAATATGGTTCGCTCAATGATGTTTTTCAAGAATGTAAAACTAATGTTTTGGGGTGATGCAGTAAAATGTGCAGCATATATGAGCAATAGAAGTCCCTCAAATTCTCTTAATGACAAGACTCCACATGAAATGTGGTTTGGCCATCTCCCTTCAGTCAGGCATCTCAGATTTTTTGGTTCCACCTGTTATGCCTTGATTCCGAAGGAGCAAAGAAACAAGCTTGGTGCTCAAAGCAGAAGATGCATTTTCCTGGGGTACGAAGAATACTCCAAGGCATATCGTTTGTATGATGAGGTAAACAAGAAATTTGTTATTTCCAGAGATGTCATTTTTCTTGAAACTAATAAAAATGACCAGTCCATTGAGAGACAGCTTGATCATTTGGAAAATTACCCTCATCCAAAGACATATTCTGAAAATGAATATGAAATTCCAAATCTTGAAGGGGGGATTCCTATTCTGGATCAACCTTTGGAATTTCCATATGAAGCACCAACTCCCCCGCATGAAGAAGTTCCTGCTACTTCACTTGAACAAGAGGTTCAACTGGATGATGTGATTGAGAGAATTGAAATACTCTCAATCAATGATGAAGCACCACCAACTGATCAACTAGGACCATCACGGAAGATCCCTAAATGGGCCACAAAGACACTTGAAAGTGTCCATCCAGATGAAGTTGGAAAGATGGGAACGAGAAGTTCGAAAATACATGAAGATGGAGGAGGAGCATATAATTCAAGATTTTAAGATACTTGAAGATTTGCAAGAAAAACAAGAGAACTCCACTCCATTGTTGGTCGACAATACTTCTACAATCAAGCTGGCTAAGAATCCTAGATTCCATGATCGAACCAAACAAATCAACACAAAGTATCATTTGATTCGACATCATGTAGAGGACAAGACAGTCCATCTTCGACATTGTTCCACAAATGATCAAGTTGTAGACATCTTCACCAAAGCGCTTGGACGAGAAAAGTTTGAAAGATTCAGAAACATGCTCGGACTTACGAACACCCCTTCGGATTAAGACGGGGATTGTTAGAATATAATCCGTCAGGATTATTGTAAATAAATAAATAAATAGGAATTTGAATAGTTGCATGGGAAGGTGAAAAGGCTGGTTCTCAACCGCCTCATTGTAATGTATAAATTAATGTTTTAGCCATGAATAGAATTGAATTGGGAGTTATACCTAACATTAATTTTATTTAATCTTATTTTTATTTCGGAGGACAATCTTGTATCTCTCTTCCATGTATATAGTGAATAAAAAGATCTTGCATAGCGATTGCAAAATGATAATTATGTGATGAAATTTATTTTATTATTCGAAGAAAAATCACGTACCTTTTATTCTCTTTCGACTGACTAAATTTGGATGGAAGGTAGATCTATCGCTAGTTAGTCAATAGTAACCCAAGAGCATGAAGGCAATCGACACTAGACATCTATTATCATAATGCCACATAAACATAAGTAAGATGGTACCAACACTTGTAAAGACTTTCTTATTAACAAGATGTTGGAGATATGTTGAAAACTCTATGACAACAAACGCTTAAACAAGATAACAATGGTTAGAATCCCAACTAGGGTAATGCAAACACTTAACAAGACTTTCTTGGCATGGTGATGCTAGATATTTGTTGAGAACTATAAGGTAATAAGACTTCATAAAGGGCATTGTAAAAATTCTCATGAGATTTAGTGTAACTTGTGATTCCATGGAACTTTACTTAGGTTTTATTTGTCATTTGAAACCATTATTTATTGTTCTTGGTTTATGCCTGGTTTAAAAGAAATATTTGTAGTTCTACTTTTAATAGAGTAATCAAATCAAGACTAATATAGGGTGAATAAAGTGATTTTTGTTACTAATATAGAGTTTTAAGGTTCAAATCTTGTTATATAAAATTTTGACAAGTGAATTTGATATTTTCAATTATAAGAACTAAATATTTATCACTTAGTATTATGTTGTAATATTTTGGTTTTAATTCTTGGAGTATATTAAATCAAATTATATGTGTTGTAATTGTGTGGTTATTTGGATGAGTGTAAAGTTAGGAGTTACATTATAATGATCTTGTGATGTACATACACAGACTATATAAGAATTTCTAGTAGGAAGACTAAGGATAAGGTTTGGCTAGAGAATGGTGAATTTGTTAGAAATAGGCTCAATGACTTATATTCAAATTATGTGCTCCTAATCACCATGAGGTAGTGTTACATGGTGTGTGTTGTTTCATGTAAAGGTTAATATGAAATATAATATGAATTCCACCAAAGATGATGCAAAAAGAGCAACGAGGGAACTTTGAGTCCATGAAAACAAAAGAAGAAAGGGGGTCCTTGGGAAGATTAACTTATTAAAACAATGTTTCCCCAAGTCATTTTGAGAACTATGCTTTTTCCCCTACTGTATTAAAAAATTCCTCACTTCTTATAGACTTGGGATGTTGTTGTGACAAGTCATCATGCTTCTCATGAAAGAAGGCACACATGCCTCATGTAAAAGGGGAATGCATAATTTGTAAATTTCTTGAGAGATTATTCGTCTTCTTCTATTGTTCTCTCTTTCTCCCTCATGTTGTAAGGAATTTTGGTCCTCCCATGGCTGCCATTGCCTATAACTAATGAAAGAAACCTATGACCTTCAGAGATGAGGGATTTTTTTCCAAGCTAGAAAGAAAACACATGGGTTGTGTTTGAAGAGAGAACCAATGGTTATAGAGTGAGAAAAGAGATTATGAAACTTGAAATCCCATCACTTATTAGAAATGAATGCAAATGGGCCAAGTTCTACCAATTCCAAGTATTCCCAAAGAGAAATTAATAACTCAAACTCTTCATGTCTACACTTGAGCATTGGGGGGGTGGATTTTTAAGGGATTATATTGAAGAGAATAAATATTTTGACCTTGTGTTGTGTCTATCTAAAAGGAAGAGGTTTGTCATTGAGTAGAGGTTGGGTGAGATGCTTGTAAGATTTTTCTCGATAATAATCATGGTAGGTATTTGGTTTTGAATGTTTTGTGATATTGTGGGTTGGGTTGAGTGATGAGCATAACCCAAAAGCCATCATTTCCCCATATGGTTCATAACATGAGCTTTGGGTTAGAATCTAAAATAGATCTCTACAGTTGGGTTGTGAATCACTTCCTTCCAACTAGTTCGGTGGACAATATCATGAGGAAAATTAGTATTGTTTTATATCTTGAATGGTTTATCTCTATGTTTTTATGTTTTTGTCATTGATTCCATGAATTTTGTCCTTGAAATGAGTTTGGCTAAGGGAACAACTCAAATTGATGGATATGTTATTAATAAGCATCTTTTTGAATCTCAATTGGAATTGTTATTATGTTTTCACACATGCAATGCATTCCACCTTTATGTTGTTGTTAAAGGCCACAATGGTTTAGTGGGGAAATTTAACTTGTAATTGGTAGAAGGAATTGCTTGTAGAGTCCCAATGGCTAAGGGTGATGTCTAGGTTTGATCACATATGTAAAGTGTACATTTGATCAATTAATATTATACAACAAGTGACCAAACCTATACTATTACTATTATGTCATAATATGATTTGATTGCCAATAGGAGGATGAAGACTGATTTATAGGGAGGTTTGATACTTTATTTGGCAATTTGAACCTAACGATGCTTTTACTAGTATTCAAGTGTTAAATTTGTCATGGAAACGTTCAACATAGAGGTATAGTGATTTAATTCTCTTATTCTGCTTCAAATGTCCAAAACACACATGAGAAACCTCCATATCCCTACCAATATAATATAAACCATAGTTGACCAACATACTTTGATGTTGTGTATTTTGCTTTAGTTTCATAGTTATTGAGGGGAGAACAATGAGAGGATCACAGGGGTTCATATTCTTTGTTGTGGCTATTTAACTCAAAACATGCACCTAAAACCTACACATATCTCTCTCCGTCGTAATTTTTTCACGAAATGCATTGAATTCTTCATGAAGAGGATGAAGAGAGAAATATGGAGGTTCCATGTTCTTATTCTTGTCAAAAATCCCAAAACAAATATGTGGAACCTCTATAGTTATCTCTATGTTCTCCTCTTGATGTGTACAACATTCAAGATAAGTAAAACATCTAGATGTTTTTTATTGTTAATTGAATTTTGTAGTTGCTAAAGGAGGAAAGTATATGGGTTCATGATGCCTATATTGGCACCTTGAAGTAGAACATGCACCTCACATGCACCTAGAGTTGCGATATTTCTCTCCTCATCCTTTTCATCCTAAGAATGGTATAATTGTAGATGTTGATTAACCATTCTTATCAAGGTTACTGGTTTTGAGGTTGAGTCGAATTAGTTTCATAGTTTAACACATACATCTTGCCTCAACGTGGCATCATTTGTGAGAATACATGCATTTTATTAAGATATTACACACATCATATTTTAACATTCTAGCACCAAATATTTTTGAGTTTAAGGTTAATAGTTAAGGGTTTGCTTAAGTCCAAAAGTTATAGATCATGATATCATATTTATGCTATTAGACATTAGGAGGTTGCTTAAGAACGACTTGGTCTTATGTTTTAGTTATATATACTCTCTATTGTGTTTTCTTAGTGCACTTTTGTACTTTTGTATTTGATGGTGATCCTTTTATCCTTTGCATGGGTAATTCGAGGGTCCTCTTATTCTTGGTATTCTTGATGGTTGGTTCATGACTTATCTCCCCATTTATCCATTATCTCTATTTAAAAATCATGTAGGGAAATTGTGGTGAGTTCTAGATGTAAGTGTGATGCCACTGTTCGGGTACACAGGGTACTCCCAAAGGATCGAACACCAAGAGCAACCACTTTACACAAATGAATCACAGATCAATACACCAATGTTTGTCACGTGGTTAAAACCCTTGAGAGGGAAACAATCCATGGCCCCAACCAAATAGCTACTTGGAGCAATTTATTATGCAAAAGAAAGAAAGTTACATGAGCTTCTCATAATCGATCAACTAGCTAAGGACCCTCTATGCTCTTTAAATAGAGATCATAGACCAATCGGGAGTTAAGCCATGGATCAATGGTAGGTATGATCTAAGAGAAGTTGAACCGTCAGATCACTCTATGTCTAGAAGATATCGTGACCATCGGATTAGAATATTTACAAATGCGTACTAATGCATACTAAAGAGACACACTTTTACCTAATAGATATATTACACAAGTTGATCTTAACTAACTCCTAAGTGTCTAAATATCCTAACACCCCCCCTTAAGAACAACTTGGGATAGGATTGATGGATTTACAAAAGTGACACTATTAGGAGAAGGAAGGAGGCATTAGAGCCTATCCCCCCTTAAGGACACATTCCTGTACTCCTAACATAGACCGAAGTTTAGAAAAAATCGCTTCTGTAAGAGACTTGGTGAAGATGTCTGCAACTTGATCATCTGTAGGGAAATCAAGCACTTCAATAAAACGACTATGAACAAGATTTCTGATGAAGTGCATGTGTAGCTCAATGTGTTTGCTGCGTTGATGGAGAACTAGATCTTTGGCAAGCTTGATGGCACTTTGATTATCGCACCAAAGTGGAGTAGGCTGCTGCTGCTTGAATCCAAACTTTGAAAGGATCTGTCGAAGCCATAAAGCTTCCTGACTGGCATTAACTACGGCTCGATATTTTGCTTCTACTGAAGAAAGAGCAAGAGATTGTTGTTTCTTACAAGCCCAAGTGATAGGTCCAGATCCCTGACTGAAAACATAACCTTCAGTATACTTTCGATCATCAGGATCGTCGGCCCAATCTAAATCAGTGAAACCAACCAACAAAGGTTTCCCCCATGTACTGTAATGAATCCCAAACTGAATTGTACCTTGAATATATCGAAGTATTCTTTTTGTTGCTTTCTAGTGACTTTCATGAGGAGTTTGCATATAACGGGCAACACGAACAACGACAAAGGAAAGGTCAGGACGGGAATGAGTCAAGTATAAAAGGCTACCAACAAGCTGACGATACAAGGTGGCATCTACTTCAGGGGAAGTATAAGTGGCAGAAAGTTTGACTCCATACTGGAAGGGAGAAGGGGCTGGCTTACAATCTTCCATTTGGAAGTGACGAAGAGGGCCACAAACATACTTAGATTGGGAAATAAATATTCCTTTCTTGGTTTGAAATACTTGGAGACCAAGAAAATAATGCAAATGTCCTAAGTCTGACATTTCAAAATTTTTCTTAAGACTAGATTTCACATGGGTTATAAAGTTAGGGTCACTACCAGTAAGCATAAGATCATTGACATAAAGAACAAGTATGATGAGATAGTTTCCTACTTTCTTGGTATAGACATTGGGGTTAGAATGACATCTAGAGAAACCAGTGTCAAGGAGAAAGCTATCCATTTTGGCATACCAAGCTCTAGGAGCTTGCTTAAGGCCATATAAGGATTTCTTAAGGAGACAGACAAGGCTAGAGTTATCAAGAACATATCCGGGAGGTTGTTCCATGTAAATTTCCTCCTGTAAATCACCATGTAAAAAGGTAGACTTGACATCCATTTGATGAACTTCCCAGTTATGTAAGGCTGCAAGGGAAAAAACAAGGCGAATGGAATTCATTTTTGCGACAGGAGCAAAGTTTTCATTGTAGTCAGTCCCTTCAACTTGTGAAAAACATTTGGCAACTAACCTAGCCTTAAGTCTTTCAACACTTCCATCTGATGCATACTTAGTTCTGTAGACCCATTTACATCTGACAAGTTTTCTTCCTTTTGGAAGAGGAACAAGATCCCAAGTATTGTTCGTCATTAAGGAAAGATATTTTTCATCCATAGCTGCATCCCAATCTAGATTTCCTGAAGCTTTTGCAAAAGTTTCTGGATCATGATCCTTGAAACTTGAGCCAAAAGAGAAGAGGCTCGTTGAAACTGAGAACGTGTTTGACGTTGATCTCTAGGATCACCAGCTACTTCACATGTTGAACGGACTCATTGAGGAAGTACTGGTGCTGGTGAAATTGGAGGAACATGAGCAGGCGGAGGTGGATTTTCATCCTGACTGTCATCATCAGAAATTGGAGTTGGAAACCTACCAAGGAAGTTGGAAGAATAAGAAGAAGAAGGCACAATCGTCGAATCAGGCTCGCAGGACAAATATGGCACACCCGCCAAGTTAGGATCGTAGGCCAAGAGATTTTCATCAAATTTAACATCTCTTCTAATAATTATATCATGAGAATGTGGATGAAGAAGTCTATAACCTTTTACATCTTCTGAATATCCAACAAATATGCACTTTTCACTTTTAGGCTACAATGCTTTCCGTTTTTCATCCGAAATGTGAGCCCATGCTTCACAACTAAACACACGAAAGTGACTTACATCTAGTTTAATTTTACTCCATGATTCTTCTGGTGTTATACCTTGTAAAACTTTAGTGGGTGTGTGATTAACTATGTAATTTGCACAATTTATGGCCTCAACCCAATATTGAAGACTTAGTCCCTTAGATTGGATCATACAATTAGCCATTTATTTTAAAGTGTGATTCTTCCGTTCAACTACACCATTTTGTTGTGGTGTATATGGAACAGTGTGTTGTTGTTGGATTCTTTGCTCAGTGTAGAAAGTAGTGAGCTTGTTGTTAACATATTCTCCTCCATTGTCAAAACTTAACTTAATAATCTAATGACCAGATTGTTTTTCAACAAGGGCCTTGTAGGCCAAGAACATGTTAAATACTTCGCTCTTAAGTTTTAGGAAGTAAACCCAAGTGTGTCTGGAGTATTCATAAATGAAAGTTAAGAAATATTTGAAACCAGAAAAGGAAGCAGATGGAATAGGACCAGACAAGTCACTATCCACAAGGTCCAAGGGAACCGAGGCGTGCAAAGAGGCACGTTTGTCAAAACTGTCCCGATGATGTTTTTCGAGTACACAACTGGAACAAACACCATCCTTGCAAGATACCATCGGAAGACCAGTCACCATATTGTCTTTACATAGTTGTTGCAATGAGCGATAACTTAAGTGACCAAATCGCTGATGCCAAAGTTTGCTCAAGTTATCACTATGAGAAACAAAAAATGAAGGAAAATATGATGACCCAAAGTTGTTAAATTTGTACAACCTGGTAATATCATCAACAGTTCCAGAAGCAAGGACATTTTGAGGATTTTTAAAATCCTTGATTACAACTTGGTGAGGTGTAAACGTCACGGTTTTACCTTCACCTGAATGAGTAATTTGATAGACTGATAACAAATTGCAAGAAATTTTTGGAACACATAGTACATCACTGAAATGACCATTTTCTACTGGAACTGTTCCATATCCTACAACACTTAGAGATCTATCATCACCAACAAATATTTTTTTGGTGTTACATTCATCCATAGTAGAAAAGATGGCTTTATCCTTAGCCATATGATAAGATGTTCCATAATCAATGAGCCATTCAATTGAAGTAGAAGAAGAAGATGCAGTATAAGAGTAACCAGAAGCACAAAGTGCATGTCCATGAGAGGTAGATTTTGAAGACGAATTTAGGTTGATGTGGCGCTTCTTCATTGCTGCTTCCAAGGCTACCATCTTCTTGAAACACTTAGATTCATCATGATTATCTTTTCCACAAGAATTGCAATGACGATCAATCTTCTTTCCTTTTGGCTTGGAGCCTTTGTCATTTTTTAAAGAAGGAGCTAACTAAGAGGGTTTGGGACCCTTTTTGTTTGGCTTATTATTGCGAAAATTCTGTTTCTTGGGAGGCTTGGACTTTTCTTTCTGTGGGACAATAAGGCTTTCCCAGATGTATCGACAATGTTAATTATTCCAAGATGAATGAGCTTATCTTGCTCTCTAATTAAGGAATAAAAAAATGATTCAAGGCTAGGCTCTTGATAGCTAGCTGCAGTCAAGGATTCTTTCATGGAGTAGAATGTAGATACAAAAATAGAATATGCAGGTCAAATTTTGGAAAGAATATGATAAATACATTGCTTGTCTTCTTTCTTAATCTTGCATTTTGCACATAAGAGTCTAAGAGTTTTATACTTAGATAAATAGTCTTGAATGCATGAAAAATCATTTGGATTTAAGGAAATCAACTCATTCTCAAGTTGATGACCCTGAATTTCATTGTGTTTACCAAACACAGATTCCAACTTTTTCCAAGCTATATCAGGTTGATCAATTCCAGATATGTGGAATCGCAAATTCGTAGACATTGACATCCCAATCAATCCACGAGCTTCATCACATCTATTTTCCCATTTAATTTTCTTATCATCATCAATGGGTTCTGTTTCTTTCCTTGAGGTTATCCTGAAGATTCCCCTACTTCGCAGAACATCCCCCATACGAGATTTCCATGAGAAATAGTTAGAACTTGTAAGTATAATATCACAAGGGGTGGCCATACTTTAAAATAATGGCTAAAAGAATAGAAACTAACTGTCTGGATGCAAAGAGCTCGAAAAAATATGCGGTTTAAAAAAAAACGACACTGAAAACTGATTCTGGATGATGAAGTTATGTTGGATCAAAGAAAATGTTGAAGATGTCCCCAATAGTGACGTGGCAGATATTAACTTGACCAACTAAAAAAAAGAACCCCCCTCTTCCCAAGAGCAACCTTTCACAATCACTTTACAATAAAGTTGCTTTGAAGTGAATCACTTTTGTAGAATAAGTGAGGTTCACTTTTACAATAATGTTACTTTAAATAGTGCGGTAATTTATTGCTTTGAAGTGAATCACTTTTGTAAAATAAGTGAGGTTCACTTTTACAATAATGTTACTTTAAATAGTGCGGCAATAAATTAAAAGACTTAAGTGATTCATTTTTTATTTTATTTTATTTAAGTGAGATGCACTTTTAGAATAAAGTAACTTGAAAATAGAAATTGCATGCACTAAAAAGTAGCTTAATAAGACTTGAACTCAAGACTTATTAAAGAGTAAAACAATTTTGGACCAAGTGAGATAAGTTTAAAAGGTACGTAAAAATATGGAAAGAGGAAGGGGTTTTTTTTTTTTGTAACTCTTCTCTCTCGTTCTTTGTGCTTTCCCTTTTTTCTGCAAATCACAAAAAAAAAACGAAAAACAAAAACAAATTTTTTTTCCACACAATGAGATTAGATCTTCGTTAGCTTACCCGAAAAGTCTACGTTTTCAAGTTTTCTCGCTGTTTCTGATTTGTTGTGATCGCACAAAGTGCACGACAAAGAGCATACATAGTCGAGAAGACAAGGCAAAATATTTCCCTTTTTGTTTCTGATTCGCGGCGATAGCGCTAGGTGCACGGCAAAGAGCATACGCAGCCAGGGAAGCCAACAGTGCGAGACTAAAAAGGTAAAGATCTAACAATAAAACTGATAAAATATGAGAGATTTAAAAAAAAAACAAATCCGTCACTATAACATTATACCTTCAGATTTGCCGAAATGAGTGTTTTTGGAACAAACGAAAACATTTTTCAGTGAAACGAAAACTATTTTCCCAATGGAAACGATGCTTTGGACGCAATGGAACAGCTTCCACAGGCCATAAATGCACAGAAAATCCAGAACCAGAAACCCTTTCAAAGTTTCGGCAACGCCGGTTCCAGATCTTGATCAAAACCGAAAGTGGCTCTTCATAAAAGCTCTGATACCATGTTCGGGTACACAACGTACTCCCAAAGGACCGAACACCAAGAGCAACCACTTTACACAAATGAATCATAGATCAATACACCAATGTTTGTCACTTGGTTAAAACCTTCGAGAGGGAAACAGTCCACGACCCCAGCCAAATAGCTACTTGGAGCAATTTATTATGCAAAAGAAAGAAAGTTACATGAGCTTCTCATAATCGATCAACTAGCCAAGGAACCTCTATGCTCTTTATATAGAGATCATAGACATATCGGGTGTTAAGCCACGGATCAATGATAGGTATGATCTAAGAGAAGTTGAACCGTCGGATCACTCTATGTTTAGAACATATAGTGACCATCGGATTAGAATATTTACAAATGCATACTAAAGAAACACACTTTTACCTAACGGATATATTACACAAGTTGATCTTAACTAACTCATAAGTGTCTAAATATCCTAACATCCACATCATGGAAAGTAGAGTATTGTACTAGATGTAAGTCTTATCTTGAGTGATAATGCAATTTTTATGTTGCTCCATGGATATTTCACCCTTTAATGTGTTTACCACGTAAATCTCATTGTCTCTATCTCTAATTTATGTGAAGTATTTATCAATGTTATTTGTTTTAATGGTTGCTCATCTTTTTATTATTTCAAAATGGTATTAGAGTGCCTATGTGGTAAACTCCTTTTTCTATTCAAAGATTGAGTATCTTACAAGAACTACATAAGGTTTTTCAAATGCATGATCAAGTTATATGTTCATTGACATGATTAGGTTTGGTAGAGATCTTAAACATTGGAAGAGCTTCAAAACACTTTTTTCCATTCTTGAATCATACCTTTGGAGCACCTCTTATTGGTTCTTGAAGTTTCAAGCATCTTTATTGAATCATACCTTTGGAGCTCTCTTATTAGTTCTTGAAGTTTAAAGCACTTTGTTCAATTTCAACAAAAAAATATTATTTGTAGTAACTTTTCCATTGCATTTGGAGTAATGACTTTACTCAAATATGCCTCCCATTTCATAGAAAAAAAAAGAAAAAAAAAGTAGGCCATGTAGACCTTGTTTCCCTCATATGAATATTTTTCGTTGTGGACGTTTGTTTGTCTTAATGGGAATTCATTTTTTTGGTTTTATAAATTTTATTTTAAAATTAATCTATGCTTATGTCTTGTTCTGTTAACCACTATTTTGGATATCTTAGGCAAATTTAATGATCTTTTGTCTCGTCTACAACATTACATCAATTTCAGGTGCGCAAATTCATTCTTGTCGACATTGTTTTCTCCACCCCCGATGCCAAAAAAAAGTGCCAAGGTGTAATGTCCCCAAAATCCAAAATAAATAAATAAATTGTAGGCTAGTTAATTACTACCTAATATGGACATCAATTCATCTTCTGCGGATTATGTCGGTCATTGTTCACTAAGTTGAAGTGTCGTAAGTTGTCCTTACCTTTCTATTTGTTTTCCTATGTCATTGTTGTGGTAATAAAGAACTATGTTTATTTTACTTGCACTGGTTTAAATGATTACTCTGCGGATTGGTTATTATTTATCATGCATGTGCGTATACTCATTTAGTTATATCTTACTTCCTGGTTATAAGTTTTGTTCATTGTTTATGGAAAGTCCTGACTTATCTTTAACTGTCAAAGGTGGAGTGGTGAGATTTGTATCCCATATGGGACCACTTGGAGAGGTAACTAGTTCTACATGTTATTATGAGGTTAATTAGTTCATGTTGAACTAATGCAAACTTCTCCTTTCTTTGTGTAGGTTCATTAGATGGAGAAAACTTGCTACGGAAACTAAACTTGGCATGCTACCTATGCTATACTACTTTATGCCTTTCGAAGACAAAAGGACTAAAGTCCTGGCCTAACTATTCCTATTGCTACTGTTTACGTTATTGTTTACGCAGAGCTGGGGTTGTAAGACTTGAATATTTATGGCTGGAATTGTCATTACAGTTATGATAATTTTATCCACCTGATATTTATTTTATAACCTATAAATTTTTAAAGGGGTAATGCCTAGAGTTTAAGGCTTAAGTTATAATACATGGAAAACTTTGATTTAAGTCTTTGGAAAGACTATGGTTTAAACGAAGACATTTCATGGCATATTTCATATGCCATGAAAATATGGCATAATTATTCCAAAGAGGGTTTTGTTGGGGTTTTAGTGCAAAAGTGCAAAAGTTGTGGTTTAGACTATGTAAGAGTGGGTAAAAATCGTGTTGTTAGTGGTGACTAGGGTGGCACATTTATGGCCCCCTAGGAAAGGTGGGAAATGAGTCTCAAACCTTGACTTGGTCGATTTCATGGCTCATTTGGATCTGCTACTGTTGGTGGTCTGCATGATCTCGACTCTTGGGGTTTAACGCTTCATGGAGCAACAGACTCGTACTGCACGGGAGAGGTATGCTCTCGGTTTGTTTTTTGCAAGGTAGTTTTGTTTGTTGCTTTAGTATGAGGATTTAGGATACTTCTAACAGTCCTCCTTTTTTATTTTGAAGGTGACAGGGGTGGCCGCAAAGCGTGGCTCATTGGTGGATATCGGGACTGTTTGTGCTACCCTTCTACGGGTAAGCCCTGTGAAAGTATAGACCTTTTACCTCTGTGTGCAATGAGTAACAGAGCGTGAGCTCTGTGTTGGAAGGGGTTTTAATGTTTGTGAATGTTTGGGATTATGTGTCCAAAGGTTTGGGTCCTTTGGGATAATGGGAATCCAATAGATGCGTTTGTAAATACTATTTCGACGACTGTTTAGGTGTGGCGATTTTGAGCCATGTCTGTCCAGACGAAAACTCAACTCTAAAATAGATTTTGGTTTGTAAAATGAATCGTGTGATTTTGATATATATATAATGGAGATTTTGTGTTTTGGTTCTTAGATGATGTGTAAATTTATTGCGTGACAGTGCCATTCCTTGCAATGGAACTATGTCGAAACGTGACTGTGTGGATTTTAATTATAAATTATAGAAGGTATATTTTATGTATTCGTAGCTGGGGTTTATCATCGATACAACAAATAGCTTGGCAAGGCTGTGACCATATGCGTTTTGAAAATAGGGTTTACATTTGTTCATTCCCGACATTTATATATATTATTTGGGTTTTTATCATTAAGGTTTATCATGGATGAGTTTTCACCTTACGTCCATGAGCCTGGCTCGGTCTAGGGGTGAATAACGTCACAAGCATATTTTATTTGTTTATGTTTATTAGATTGTGTAGAGATGTAAAAGAAAAAGGATTACAACTGAGTTTATAGTCATGGGTTGGTAGCTACGACCCAACCTCATGCGAATACGTAGTATGTGAAGAGCGTTTAGATTATTCCTTTGTGTGTTTAGTTTTGTTACAAAAAAATTGTTTTTAGCGCAGACTGTGGTTTAAGTTAAATCATTTGTGGCAATATGAAAGTGAGTTTGATATGGTGTAAATACGTTGGTGAGATAAAATCGATGCCTATAGGTTTGTATTCCTAGGCATGTGTCGATATGGTTTTGTTTGTTGGGGAAAAAATAAGCCTACATGATTCGATTCTTGGGCTGGCTAATGCGTGGTCTAGTGTTTTGATGCAGTGTGTGAAATGTTGTTTTGGCAGTGATGACAACATGATTCGATCTTGGCTCCTTTAAGTGTATATGTTGCTTAATATTTTGGTTTGTATTATGTATACAATTGATTCTTCTTTTTGTTTATTAAGGGAATAATGTGTAACTAGGTTAAGATTGTTCATCGTATTTATGGTATAATTATTTAAGCTCCAGCATGGAAATGTTATTTAGTTTTTGTTTTATGCACAGTGATTATGTTAAAGTTTATATATAATAGATTTGTTGGTTGGAAATAAAACAAGCCTGCTTGCAATATGAAATCTACCAACACAGTAAAGATATAGAGTCGGTTTTTAAATAGTTCTTTAGTTGATAGTTTCATCGGTTAGGGTTAATAAGATTTATTTACAAAATCTCTGATGTTACCTTTGTGTTTTGAACTTTAAAAAGTAAACAGGAAATCTAGCTTACTTAATAATCTAGACTCTGTTAAAATGAATACATCTGTTAGAGAAGACTAAATTTAACATGTAAATGATGAAATAATAAAGTAGAAAATAACAGAGACCAAACCCTCCTGTGGTTTAAAAATTGATAAGACTATAGGTGCCAGTCTATCATTACAAACATGAATAAAATATATATTTCCCTAACTAGAATATCATGTTTGAGTAAATAAAATAACCTATAGCAGACAGATACTAATTATACATCCCAAATTTAATCTCTTCACTTAATAATAAAAACCTGTGTAAATTATAAGGAAAATCAAGAAACCTCATACCTGTAAGTTGAAGCTATTTTAATGGATGGAAATCCTGAACACTCAAAAACCCAGCATTAACAAGTACATAGATAGTTTCTACCTCTGTTCAGATAACCGCATAACTTGGGAATTACCATGTTCAACCCAACAATGACTCGGAATCATTCATGGTTTCAATCTGGATCCCCTCGAGCTGGTTCCAACATGCAAGTAGCTTAGAGCTCCTAAGGTAAGGATTCCCTATTTGGGATAATAGGTTCTGATTCATATTCCCTTTTCCTCTTTAGGAAAAATGTTCTCTAAGAACTCCCTTGAGAATAATCAAGTAGAATTATTGAATAATAAAAAAGATCCCCAAGCCTATCTTTGGTTTGGGTTTTTATAGACAAACTTTTCAAGAAAAATGGGCAGTTAAATCAAAAATAATTTGTTTTCTTGAAATAACCCTTTTTACTTAATTTAGGTCATTTTAATGTTTATTTAGATTTAACTTCGGAACTTTTTCCTAGTTCTAACTTTGACTCTTGTAAGTATTTAGTATTTAATTAACATTAGTAATAATAATAATATGTAGAGCCTTTCATTATTATTCATAGTTACTAGTATTATTACTATGCTTACTCTTTTATACACCTCATATATAACTATATATTTATATATATCATTTGTTAACATTTTTACTTTTAGGCATCATATAGCATGATCCTACGCTCAAGACACTTTTGTTTTTAGCTTATAGCCACTTCTTTATTAAGGCCTTTAGATAGGGGTTAGGTCAACTAGGTTAGGCAAATCTAAACCTCCTTGCATGTTGGATTCCCTCGTATAACATGGTAGTTCTTCAGTACTTGATGAGATACATAAATTCAAAATTTCATTTAAGCACTTAAAATAAGTAAGATGCGATCAATGTTTTATCAGAGTCGTTTTCACTCAACATATTAATTTTTCAGTAACTCCTAGTGTTTATTCGGAGCCCATACTCAACACTAAGAAACAAGGAGTTACAAACTTAGTGCAATTCCAGAGCTCCTCGCTCAACACTAATGCTAGGATGTATTTGTAGGATACACCTAGGGATACAATATCCAAGGATCCGATGTTCCAGATATTAGGCTCAACATCAACTTGGAAGGCTCCAGGGCTTATGCCCAACACTTCCAATTCTTATATTTTCATGTGCTCCAGAGCTTCATGCTCACTACAAATGTTTCATAACTCATTTGTTCCAAAGATTCTCTCTCAACACAAATATAAATACTCATGTGCTCCAGAGCTTCGCGCTCAACACAAACATCAAATACTCATGTGCTCCAGAGCTCCTTGCTCAACACAAAACATCAAATAATCATGTGCCTCAGAGATTGCGCTCAACACAAACATCTCATCAAATATGTGCCTCAGGGCCCACGCCCAACGCATGAAATCATATGCATAAAACATATGCATTTGTATTACACCCAATATATCAAATAAATCATCATTCTCATGTGCAGTGGGGTCTTATGACCAATATACAAAATAAAATAGCAAAGCAACGTCACAAGCAATGGGGCTTATGCCCATAAGTGTTAGGTCAAAATTTTGGGATATTACACAAGGACTCTCACATTCCTCTGCTAACACCACTTCTGATAGGGTCTGTCATTTGTTGGTTCACCTTTCCATAATTCCAATCACTGGAACTAACGTCATTGGATCATTAATATATTGGAATAATACTGTCTTTCTATTGAATATTTGTAGAGAGTGATTTCTCCTTTGGAGACATATTTGTTCCAGTGATTTCCTGCGTCACTTACCAACGATTTTGTAGATAAATTTCTTATTGATAACCCTATGAGCTAGATCACATCGAGCTACTACCTCAATTACGAAAATTATTGTATATTTCTATCAACTCATATGATTTTGGGCAGATCTTACTCCTTACCTCTCGCACGCATCGCCATAGAGGTCAAAGGCTCTTAGATCTCCTCCTTCATCCTGTTGTTTCTCCTCTTACCAGACACTCTTTCTAGAGTTACAAGGATAACCTGCAATAAGCAGATAAATGAAACACTCTCCTAGGACAACTTTCTTTGGCTATAACACTCAAAGCTTAGTTTCCTCTCATTCTTCACATATAAATGCAACACTCTCCTAAGCTATCTTTCTATGGATATAACACTGAAGGCTTAGTTTCCTCTTAGTCTTCACATAAAAATGAAACACTCTCCTAAGCTAAATTTCTATGGCTATAAAACTTTAAGCTTAGTTTCCTCTTAGTCTTCACACGTGGAGGAGTTCACCGAAATGAAATCTTCACAAAAGTTGGTAATCTCATAACTAAGCTTATCACACACTACCTTATCACAAACATAACTACTTGAGAGAATATCTCAACCACACGCCAAACTAGGATTTAGTGACAAAGTTCCCCTCCAACAAACTCCTAAAACCACTCAAGAAATCTATTCATATAGAGACACTCTCTACTTGACAATAATCAATACAATAACAAACTATGTGAGTAAATACTAGCACATAAGACAAGTATGAATTTATTATTCCAATACTTTGTTGTGGCCTCTATTCTAAGTGTAGGACTCTTTGAAGCTTCGTTTGGTCTCGTGTGGATTCAATGTGTTCATGGTTTTAGCTCTTTAGCCCTTCTCAAGCTCTATTTGACACTTTATGTGGCCTTGGGGACCATTATTTCTAGTGCCTTTTGAGATTTTTTTTAATGTATTTTTGTTCTTTTTTTATGCTTCTTTCTCAATTTTTTTTGTATTTTTTTGGCTTGCTTCAAGTTTTGCAACGATTCAATGACATTTTCTTCTTGGATTTCTAGCCTTTGTGGGTTTAGAAGTCCCAATTACCTCTTTTGGTTGTGTATGCAAGAGGAAAACATCCTTTGTTGCATTGGCGCATGAGATTTGGTGGTTCTTTTTCCTTAGGACACAACTCACTGCTACAATATAGTGTTTTGACATCATTGTGGAGTGTATCTTTTCCCAAAAATTTCAAGTGTGGATGATGCCACACGTGACATTTTTGGGGGAATCAAGTGTTACATCATGTTTACTTTGCAACAAGTGTGATAATTTCCTTGTTTTTGACACATCCTTGTCGACATTGTTTAGTGATGGTATAAACATTGTTGAACCTTGTAGTTGCATCGCATGTGCTCCCAAAAATCACATCTTTTTTTCTTTTTGTTGAGCACATTTTTTGGGGAGCTTTGTTGGGCACTTCCCCTCATTTTGAGGATAGTAACTAGGATAAACCAGATTCTATGGAAGTTCAAGGATCTGTAAACAATACACATATTTAAGACCTCAACATGTCACTTTAGGGAATTGAAATTGGGTGGGGAGGAGTACAATCCCACTCATAGCCATCCCAACTACACCCAATTGACACCAAACACCAAACATATCATTTCTTTTTGTCATTTTGGAATCAAAACTATGTATTTCTCATCATAGGGTGGAAATTTGCGTCGAGCCTATATCGATATTGACTATATATATATAAACTAATGGTTATAAGTTTGCATTAAATATTGCAGGTAAAACAATTGTATGAGTTGGTCTGGGTGTGGTCACTAGATCTTCCAAAACACAAAAATATTCCATAGTATAAAATGGTTTGGGTGTGGTAAGAGAAACAAAAGGATTGTTACAAGTATAAAATTGATAATATGAGCCTAATACAAGAAATTATTTACATATCATGCTAAAGGTTTAGTGAAAGGAATGTTGGTTATAGGCTTCTCTTGGTTCTCCTTTGTCTTGTTGTAGTCCTAGATTCACAATTTCCACATCTTCAATCATTTGCAAGGCCATCTCATCTTCTTTGATGACACTCAGAGTAGAGCCTAGTGTTAGAAAAACATGATCGTAGAGCAATAACAATAAACAATAAACAAGATGCAAATATTAAAACACATTACAAGAGAGACATAGATATAATGTGGTTCACCCAAGATGGGCTACGTCCACACATAAATTTCCAGTCCCCTATTATTATTCCATTTAGAAAAATGAAAGGATACAACCTACACTAACCTCGCTGCACTTCCTCTTCACTCTCTCACACAATCACATGGATCACTTTTACAATGTTAAAATACCATACACAGCCGTATTACAATGCCTTCATTTTATAGGGGAATTACAATGGGAAAATACGACGGGTCACCCAATACCATGGGACGATAAACTGTTGGCCAACAAACATCCCAAAAAAATCTTTCAGGGGCTTCGCCCTCGAACTCCCTTTTCTAGGGGCCTGCTGGGCCCCACACCCCCCTGTTGGGATGGATGTACAATAAAATGGGGTACAAACACGATTGGACAATAACATATATGAATATGGAAGATCATGCTCCACAACCAACACATAGTGATTGGCAATGGTTAGAGGTTGTTGATTAATTTCCTTTAAGGATAACATCAATTGTGGATTTACAAGTCATACATGCTTCCCTGAGAGCTTGTATTTGACCCTTTTGCTAGGAAACAATGTCCCTAAGCTCGAAATAAGTTGAATGCCCATTTCTATGTAATGTGTTGGAAAGTGAAATAAAGGAAGTCATTTTTTCATTAATAAAGTTTCATGACTCTATATAATCCTCTACATGTCTAGGATAGCCTGTTAGCATTTACCATGGAAACGTAGGAAATCCCTGAAGCCTGGAATCACGCAGGTATATATAGAACTTAAGTCCCCTTTTTTCTTACATTGGCCCTCTCCTAACTAATATCTTAGTTGGTATAGAGTTCTACTTCACCATTTAGGGCTCACTGGAACATGGAAAAAGTTGATCTCCTTAAACCGAGACACTTCTTTCTTGATTCGGGAGACAAGTCTTCCTAGAGAGATGGTTAGTGTTTGTGGTCTTTTTCATGACATTGATTATTATTATTGTCGACTCCTCGATCACTAGTATAGACTTGATTTTGAATGAATTGATTTTTTGGAGCCCTTGTAAGGGAACCTAGGCCTTTTCTTGATTGGGTAGTGATTCCAAGACCCCAACCATAAATGATTTCCTTAGTTCCTCTGGGATCAATGATGATCCCCCCCAAACCTAACACTCTTGAATTTAAGGGCATCATATTGTCATCGTAATACATCATCATTTCATCATAATTTGGACACAATTGATTCGTTCAGGTTTGGGTGTCATATTTGCATTGTTTTACATTGAATTTATGTCAAATTGTGTTAGATTAGCATTCCATGTGCAGTAATGTTGTGTTGAGTTAACATCTAGTTGTTTATTGTTAGTTCTACTTGGCATCTAGTTTTGTTGTGTTAGCATCAAAATTGCATATGGTTGGTGTCTATTTGTGTTGTGTTAGTGTTAATGATGTATCTAATTATTATTATTGATTTAATTATTATTATTATTATTAATTTAATAATTATTATTTCATTAATTAATTGATAGTGTTGATTGAATTATTACTATTGATTTAATTAAAATTATAAACATTTTTTTCCAAATAAATAAAAAACCATAAAATCTAGTTGAGATGAAAATAAACGACAATTTTCATATGCATATAACCTTTCAAAACAATCAAACTATCCATAATAAACCTCATCATTGGACCTTATATTGATCATAACATTTAGCTTGTGCATCCACGATGATATATTCACTATCAAAACTTCTCAAAACTTGTTTAATAAAATACCCATACCTATTCTCTATTGTTAACATAAATTTTAACCTTTACAACCCTAAGATATGACAACCAAATTAGAATTATATCAAATATCAGAAAGAGATGTATCATAAAACCTTCTCACACCATATCCGAAGGCACTTTTTTCCAGGAAAAAAACATCTTTTATTGATAAAAACAAAATAACAATCTTCAATGCCTTAGAGGCAATATCCAAAAGAGGTATCTCGGAACATTAACAAGGGGTTTTGCCAAAAAACTGCAAAAATACTACTAAAATTCAGAGCTATAACTGGCATTTAAATCTAGAAATAAGAACCATCAAAGCATCATAATTCTGCAAAAGGGATACCTTGAACATGAATTAAAGTCCCCCCTTGAAATTATTCTAAATGGAGAGCCTCTGGATGAAGGAGCATCCCTCTCTTGGACAAAGAATTAAGCTCAGAGTTAAAAACCCTTCTAACATGTTGAATAGAGAGAGACAAAAAATACCATGAATCATTTGAAGCTGCTTCACTAGATAGATCAACCTGACATGAGAAACCACAACCTGACCAACAAACCACTTAACCACCAATTATGAGTCACCAAATACTTGTAGACTGAACAAAGACATCTGGAAGGCAACTTTCAAAAGAAAAAAGAGAGCCTTAAACTTAACCAAATTGTTTGTCCCCATGCCAAGACCCCCAACTCCTTTGAAAATATGATGATCATTCAAGTAAATAACAAACACAAAACCATAATCTCTATTATGATCTTGACTAGCATTGTAAAAAAAATCCCAAGGGATGCCATCAACAATAACCGAAGGAAGAAAATGATGAGGTTGTTTTGGCTTAATAACTGGCTTATAAAATTCAAATACAACCAAAGAACGATACGCTACCTAAAGACAGGAAATGGATTTTCTCTGAAAATAATTGCATTCCAGGAAAGCCATAAACCCCAGGAAACCAAAATTGGAATACATCTAAATGGAGCTTCCAACCGAGAGAGAAATAAGTTTTGAAAACAAATCTCCATTGAATCCCTGCTCCAACAAATAGGACAACCCAAGATTCTACCTACCTCCTGCCAAACTTCCTTTGCAAAAATGCATTGAACAAAATGATTAAAAACAGATTCCTCTACAAACTTGCATAATAGACAGCGCCCGAGCCCATGAAAGTTAAAACATTGAAGACGATCCCATGTCAAAACCTAGTTGTTAAGCATAATCCAGAAATGTAAAATGCCTTTCGAAGGTCCTTTCATCTTATAAATCTATTTCCACCACCACTTGAAATTGGGAACGACAAGGAATGTCGATTCATAACCTAATTTTGTAGAATAGATCCCCATATCACAATAACTCCACCACAAATCATCCTCATCCTTGCCAATGTGAATATCATCATTAACAAGTGAATCAAAAAAGAAGTTCCAGTGATCCTTCCAAGTAATGGACAACCCAAGCTCCTCCACTGACAGCCAATCCTAATGCCAAACATTACCCTCCTTTTATAAATACGGTGCAAAGTTGCAAACCCCCTACTCTGTAGATGATCAATAATCCCATCCTAAAGGATCCTCTCATTAGAAATAACCAAAATAACATCCATCCCTAGCCTAAATATCTCCCAGTCCCCACCTTCCAAGCCAAAATGACTACCAATAATGGGAAAATCCTTTGTGATAGCCTTCCACTGATTAGAACAATCCCTCACCGACCTATCCCTCCGACGAAGCCATTCAATCACTAAATTAGGTGCAATATATTTCACAATCAGAATCCCCTGCCATAAACTATCCACCTTTAGAAAATTCCATAAGGATTTAGCAACCAATTCCCTATTAAATAATAAAATATTCTTGAGCCCCCATCCACCCAAGCCTTTGGGAGCATCCAAAGCAATCCAACTGACAATATGAAGAGAATTACCCTGTAAATAATTTTTCCAAAGAAAATTAAATTACATTTTTCTTGATATTTTGTAAAGTCCCTATCGAAATATTGGCCAAAAGGTGTTAGTAAACAAGAATAGCCTCCAAGGAATATTTAACCTAAACCAGTCTCCCCCCCCCCCTAAAAATTCACTGATTACACCAAGAATTGATTCTACCAACGATCCTATCTTCAAGCCAAGTCCAATACTTGATTCCATAATTATTAGGTTTCAACTTGAAACCTAGATACAAGATCTCATCTTCCATAGAAATATAGGCATATGGAAAATGAAGATTCCAAAAAGCTCGAGACTCCTCAAATTACGAAGAATATATAAAGTCGATTTATCAGTGTTGATATCCATACCAATATCCTTATAGAAAGAATCCATAACCGAATGTAGTTTCCTTCACTCCACTCTAGAATGGTTACAGAAAATATCATCCACAAACATAAGATGTGTCAATTAAACCATTCCACCGAAAGAAAATCCCTTGATGTTTTGTCAATTATGTTACCGAATAATGGGTGAATCAAACCTTCAACCACCAACAAGAACAATTAAGGAGAAAGTGGGAATCCCCGACAAAGCCCTCTAGAATCCTTGAAGAAGGGGTAATATAGCCATTAATTAAAATCACAAAGATAGGGGAAGTCACATAGGCTATGATCCAATTAGTGAGATCGAGGCTAAAGCCAATATGTAGGAGCACCAATATTAAACAAAGCCATGATGCTTTATCTTAAGCTTTAGATAATTCCAATATAATAACTTCTACTTGGAGATTGAGAGTTTTAACGAAATGAATACCTTCTTACGTAGCAACAACAACCTCATGAATGAGTTGACCCTTCAAAAAACTGAACTACTCCATAGGCATATAATTGGAAAGGAAAAGTTTGAGACGAAGGGCCAATTTTTTTTCCATGGTTTTATACACCCCATTGCAGAGAGAAATAGTCTTGAAATCAATGAACATGGAGGGTTTATCCTTCTTGAGTATGAGAGCAATAAATGTAGAATTGAGATATTTAGGAACACACCCAGAACAACAAACTTCTTCCACAACACATAGAAGGTCATTACCCACCACCCAAAGAAATCTAGAAAGAATTTTGGTGGCCACCCATCCGGTCCCAAACTCATATCCTTGCAAAATCACTTCAAAGCATCATAAACCTCTTCCAAGTTTACCTCTTGAAACTGATCAATGCTCTCCTCCACAGAAAGCATTTGGGGAAAATTCTAAATAACTTGAATCATCCCAAACATATCAGGTTGAACTGCTTCAGAATATAGATTTTGAAAATATGAAACAACCTCATACGCCAACTCCAAAATTCCCTAAACCTGAGTCCTTGATTGAGTTTGAATATCCCAAATAGTATTCACATTCTAACTATGAGCATCCCTCTTCTGAAAATATTTAGTATTCTGGTCACGTGCCTGCAACCAAAGAGCTCTACTCTTAAGCCTACATTCCATCTCAATGCCCTCTAAAATATGTTTTCTTTCCTTTTCTGGGAGGGAAATTTCCTCCTTTTGATTATCGACCCAAAAAACCTGAGGTTCAAAGCAATAAAGCCTCTCCAATTCTCGTTTCACTTCCAACAAACGACCTTGTCGAGCCTTCCACCAGGTACTCTTCCATTCCCTATTTTTTTTTCTTGAGATTCTGAAGATTCATAGTGAACTGACTAGAAGCACTCCCATGATCAGCATGAAAGTGAACCCAAGAGGATTCCACTAATTAAAGCAATCAATCTCAAACCAAGAAGAATTATACTTAAAAGGAGCTCCCATATTCTCCATAGACTCACCAATTTCAAAAAAAATAGGATAATGATTTGAAAAAAACATGACCCAACCCGAGTTTTGAAAACATGTCTATCCTCAAATAAAGGCACATTCATAAAAATGGTCCAGACATTTATAAATACCTTGAACACTTGCACATTTATTGGACCAAGTACGATTGATATCCACAGTCCTGACGTCAAGCAACTCATGCATAGAAAACAAATCTTGAAGAGTACTAGCATCCATATCAACCTTGGCAGAACTGCCCCAAACCTCGTCCATAGAAAAAGTAAAATTGAATCCCCTCCAACAATTAAAGAAGCAACCCTATAAGAATCTGACACTAAAACAATATTCCATAATGCGAGTCTGTCTGAATATGACCCATAGATATTTAAACTAAGAATGAATGATCTAACTCCATGCTACGGGATTCAACCCCCAAAGTTGAAATTCCACCAAAAACATTGATCACATGAAGGTTGGAGGAAAAACCTAAAATCAATCCTTCCGAACGGCCATGAGCATCTACACAGAAGAAGAAAGATTGTGGAAATAACTTCTCTAATTGACAAACCATCACCATACATTTTGGTACCTGTTTTGTAAATTTTGGTCAAAGGTTGCGAAGAAAGGGCTGTTAACTCCGATAGTTAAGGTGGAAAGCATGAAAGAGTACTCGTTTTGAAGAAGTCCAACCAAAATTTTGGTTAGTTAGTTGGGATTTTTATCCACTTATGTAATAAGTCAAGTAGTGGGAATGGGATGTAAATCGGGCCATTAGAGCCTATAAATATGTAACATGATGGGTTGTTAGAGATATATTGAGGAGAAAGGAGTGATTCGATGTAATATTGTTTATGAGCTAAAGTATGAGTCGAGTCGTATGGTATGAGTTTATATGTAGGATGTGTGTGCAGATCTAATGTAAGGATAATTGAGAATATGTTGGTAAGCTGAGTGCATAGACAAGAAGTGTTCAAGTTGCGACTCTTATGAATAAATGAGCGCTTTTGTGGTTTTTTCCCCACTTGGGTTTCCACGTCAAATCTTGGTGTTCTCTGTGTGATGTGTTATGTTCTTTCTTGATTAGATACATAAAAATTAATGTGTATGAAGGATAAGATGCATTGTTGGTTAATCACATGATAATAAATATGCTATGTGTTATGAATATGGATGTTTGTATATGTCGTAAGTATGATCTGTCGATGAAATTTATAGCAAGGTAGATGTTAGCGTAAGTCCCTTTAACCACTGCAAAAGCCTCATTCTTGTAGCTCCCATAGGTACTTCAGGTGAGACTTCATCTACTATACAAGTGATTCCAGGAGACTTCAACTGCTCCTAGGACGGTATCTTGGGGTTTGTTGGTACTAGTTGGTATGAATCTGGGTTAGTGTGAAATCATGCCAACAACACCAACAACCATAGTTTCTTAAAGCAACAAACTATTAGGATTATACACTTCAACCAAACCTCTGAGAGCTAATAATTTGTCCTGTCCTCCAAGGCTGCAAAAATTAAGAGAAATAATCTTCATTAAGAACTAACCTCCTGGGGTTTGTTCTCTCTAAGAACCCATGATAACTGTAATTTATGACCCTAATAAATTTCATGCTTAGATTTCTCCTTAGCATGGTGCATATTGTATTTTCTCCCATCTTTCTCGACAAAGCCCCACAATACCGCCACCACTTTTAATACAAGAGAATAAAAATTAAGGCCTACTACTAACACTACCTGAATGACTATCATCTTTATCAAATGGATACCTAAGACAGACCACCAAGGTCTCCAAACCAGCCACCTCATCCTCCAATGCTCCTCCAGAGGAAATCACAATAGATGGCACTAAATATTCTACCACAAACTCACTAGTTGGCCACGAACAACCCACCACCTTGCATGCGACTTCCACGACGTCTTCAACAACAATATAAATCCCAACCTTTGACTCCAATTTACCACTTTCCTTCCAAAGATTCACAATCTTTCACATTTTACTGTACGAGAGATTAAAACCTTCCATGAGGTTCAAAAAGTCAGGCAATTTCTATTCCACATCTTCTGGGATAGTAGGAAGGATGGCATCCCTGATAATCTCATCCACTACGTCCTATTTCTTCAGCAGTGAAACCGGAGGATCAACATCACCATCTATGTTCAAATACTGTGAGTTACTCTCATCCCCTCCCAGAACATCTTTCCATTTCCAAATTCTATTCTCAAACTTTAAAGAGAAATCAACCACAACATGCCCGTATAAATGAAAGTAAGCCCATTTGAAAGGAACGTTCAGATAATCAAAGGGTTCGGGAAAAATATACTCACCAGAGACCAAGTCAGTAGATTCAAATAATACCTGACTATCATACACTTCAACCAAAATATGAGCCATCGACCTTCTCTAAGATTTAAAAATATCCACATCAACCACCACAAATATACCAATCACGTCCCCAATTGCTTTAAATTGTTCCCGCGATCAAAATTCAATAGGGAGAAAGGGAAGTTTCTACCAGACAACGAAGGATGATAGAGAATCCTTCCTAGAATCGAATAAGGGGTGCCACGGTTTGAGTGCTAACATAAATTTCCCAAATAACTAGGAACGATGAAGAATGGGTTCCGCATATTCCATCGACTTAAACTCAAATCCCAGCCACCCACGCATAAGCCAAAAAATATTAGGAATATAACTAATGAGTCCAAACCAAGACTCAAAAACCCAACGCTCCACCACAGACTACGACATCCTCCGCCTACAAAACCTTCCTATAAGGACTCTGTATGCAAATTTAGGTATTTATGTTATCCACCTAAATGGCACCTCTCCGTCCGAGTGCCGACATTCTTCATGTTGGCACACAAAAGGACATCTATGGATTGAGGTTTGCCCAGGATACTATAGATGAGCTTCTTGTAAATGACATTCACTATCCATCCAGCGGTTTACTTTGCCTTTTTTGATATGTCAAGACATATCCGTGACTCTCTCCTTATGCAACTCGCGGATCATCCGCGAGTGTTGGTATTTTCAAGTCGCGGATGGATGTATCCGCGGGTTGCCCTTATAGAAGGTCATGGATCATATGTGATTTGTTCTTCTTCATACCCGCGTATGCCTATCTTTGACATTTAAAAATAAAACACGTGATTACTTGAGATTAGTTAAGCCTTTTCCCTTAATCCTCTTAACTGTCTCAACCTCCTCAACCTTCGAAACTGCCTTATTTCTTCCATATAAATACAGGCCTTGGGGAGGGTGTAGGATATACACTTGGAGAGCAAAGTTATGCTGGTGGAGTTTATACAGAAGTCTTTGGAGTAGTGGAACTCATAATCCTTTGGTTGCAGAGGAGTCCTTGTCTCAGGCATTGGGTTGTAATCTGAATTCTTTCCATCATTGATGATAAAGAGAATCCTTCTTCCATATGTGTTTCATGTATCTTGGTTTGATAAATGTTTATGTTTCTGCATCTTATATGTGATTTATCTAACCTGCTTATATATATATGAATCATCTTGTATCTGGAAGATTGTTTCTTGATAGGTGAAAGAGGAGCAACCTTGAAGACTTTGGAGGTGAAGCAGAACGGAAGAGGACTAGCAAGGATTGACCTTCGTTAATCGAGTAAGTCTTTCTCATCCTCCTATTTCCTTTACTGCACTCTAGAAGTCAATTATCTACAAGTTAATTGAGTATGTTGGTAACCCCAGACCTATGGTTATTAGGTGTATAATCCTGTACAACAGAACTGGCGACTCCACTGGGGAAGCCTAGACTGCTGTAGGTTGCTTCTGTTACCCCTGACCAGTCTTTGTTTGAAGTCTGTGTGTGATCTTACATCCTGGTTCATACTTGCCTCAGTATTTGAAAGTCTTGGGAATTTTTCTTGTTTTTTGAGGAAAATCTGATACCTATCCGCGAGTTGCACTTCTGCACAGTCGCGGATACAAACCTGCATCCGTGGGTTGCTGTATAGAACAGCCGTGGATCATCCGCGGGTTGTACTTCTAGACAGTTGCGGATATGCCTGGAAGTAGGGATTTTTTAAGTTAAGTTTTGCTTGTTCCTTTCTTTCAGTAATCCCTGCTGGTGAGTTGATTTTCTTTATGAATGTTGTGTAGCTTGTCTGAGTACTGTGGGTGATCACACTTTTTGCTTTTTTGAAAGCCCTTGAGCCTTTTTTACTTGGATTATTTTCTGTTTGCATACTGAAGTATTGGGCCTGTTTGGGTTGTAGGTTAAAGTTCCTTTGTCCAAATCTGTGGATAGGGTCTTGGGCTCTGTTCTTCCAGTCTGTCTTCCAGCAGTGGCTGATTGTCACTTGCCTTTATAAGTCTACAGTTATTTTTGTCATTGTGTGCACCCAAGCTAGGGTTCCTAGCCTTCATTGGTTGGTTGTCTTTTGGTCCTGTCAACCTGTTTGTTTCAGTTCTTTTCCTTTATATAGTTTATTTGATTCAATTTTGCTAAAGTCTAGTGCATTTTAGGTGCATTGTAGAGTTTAAACCTTTTTAAAGCATTAGGGTTTGTTTTTGCTCTTCCTCTCACCTCCTTTACTTGGTTTGATTTTTTGACTTATGTTTTTGGTCAACCTCTGTTAGTGATATTTGTTTGATTTCAGAAGCTTGTTGGTGTTGGTTTCCTTCTTCTTTTGTTGGTTAACTCCACCATGCCAAAATAGTTGACTTGTCTTTTATGCAAGCCTTCCTTCCGAGTAGGGTTTACACTAACTTTAGGGCATTTCTAGAGTTTGTTTGGTGGTTGTATAGCAAAGTTACTTTTGATTTGTTCTTATTATTTGTATACTTTGTTTTGTAGGTAGTTTTATTTTTCATTTATAAAAGAAAATTAAAAAGAACGTATACTTGTTTTTGCTGCTTGCTCCCCCCACCTCCTTCTTTGGTTTGACCTTGTTGGACAAGGTACTAAGTAGCCTTTGTTTGTAGGTTTAGATTGATACTTGGGACTTCTTGACCTTTTTTTATGTAAGTCTTATTGATCAGTCTCTTCATTCCAAATTTGTTGGCTTGTTCACCTTTGTAAGCCTTCTTTTCAAGAGAGGTTGATATCTAACTTTAGGGAAACCTAGGGTTTGTTTGTGGGGTGTAGAGTAGTTGTCTATTTGCTTTGCTTATAGTACTTGCTTGCATTAGTTGATAGGCTGATTTTTCTTTTGCATTTATAAAAGAAAAAGAAAAAAACACATGTTTGCTTTATATGCATGTAGATTAGGTTTTTAGTCTAGATTGCATGGCATATCATTGTTTTTGAAAAAAGAAAAAGAAAAAGAATTTGTTCTTTTGTGGCTTTCAAGTTTTCTATTTGAAAATATAAAGAAAATAGTTTTTGCTTTTTGCATTTCATATCTCTTTGCTTAGTCATTTTGTTTCAACTTTTGAGTCAAAACACCACATAAGTTTCATGCCATTTACCCTCTGACTAAAAACAACCCTTAAAATAAACGATATAATTTAAAATTTACTAGTAAGTTTTATTTTATAGGGTCATACACCAACTAGATTAGGCTAGACTTGTGGGATAGGGAGTTTAAACTCCCCACAAGTGTTAAATCTCAGACGTAGTTGGCCTATCACTAGGTAAATCCTTGACTTTATCAACTGTATCTGGGAAGCTCCTCTCAAACGGGAGTTAAGCACGAGGCCGCGTGGAGGCTTGGATAAAGGAGATAACCCTCCGAATCCTTGTCAAAACATAACTTAGGACTTTTACGCATCTGGGGATTCTGTCCTAGACAGAGTTTCGGGCTCAGCTACCCTGCCCATGCATACGAGTCCGGCTTGCAACTGTCCCCCCAGACTGTTGGTATAGCCAAGGTAGCCTTTAGTCTCTTGACATCTAGGGTTCATACACAGGTAGACCGAAAGGTTATTTCTAGTTGACCTTGGATGGGCTTGGAAGGTAACCCCGGTAGAAAGTGTGGGAGGGCGGTGGGTGATTCCTCCGCTTGTGCCTAAGAACATCTACAGGGACGCCAAGTAACTATCTATCAGCTTTCTTTTGGAAAGTATATCTTATACCTGTTTGTCTTTTTGGCTTTAGGAATTTTTAGTGAGTGCTGTGTGGTTTGTCTGTACTTAGTGTGCCTTTAGGTGTGTGCTTTGTAATTTTGGTTGCTTATCAACCTTGGAATTTGTCTCCTAGTTTGAAACTATGGCTAGCACCCCTTTGAACACCAACCAAGAGATCCCCATGCTGGGAAATCCTTGTAATATTCCTCTCATGGGGAATGTTGGTGTTCCCTTGATGGCCACCCTGAATCTACCTGGATTCACCCTAGGGAAACCGATGTGGTTGTTTTCCACTCCAACTATCCTGAATGCTCCTGATGCTTCTCAAGTAAGCTCCTTATATCAAGGGCATCAAAACACTGCTTCCCCTTCACCTATAGTTGATTCTCCTCCTCCTTCTACCTCATGCGGTGAAAGTACTGATACTAGTAACCGACAGTCTAAAAGGAGTAAAAGAAAGAGGAATAGGAAGAAAGCACATAAGCAAGGGGGCACCCGTTCAACCTCTGCAATTCAAGTTGATCTTCACCACCCAGCCTTTGTGGTTCATGCTGGGGGCACCTATCCAACCTCTGCAGGTCATGTTGGATCTAAGCAAGGGGGCAGTCTCTCAGCCTCTGTGGTTCATGCTGGGGACACCCATCCAACCTCTGCAGGTCATGTTAGATCTAAGCACTCAACCTCTGCAAGTCAAGTTGATCTTCACCATCCAGCCTCTGTTGTTCATGCTGGTGGGATCCTTCCAACCTTTCCAGGTCATGTCGGATCCAGTCACTCAGCCTCTGTAGGTCATGCTGAGGGCACCCATTCAACCTCTGTTGTTCAAGTTGAATCTCCCCATCCAACCTCTGTTGTTCATGTTGGATCCATCCACCCAGCCTCTGTTGTTCATGCTGGGGGCACACACTCAACTACTGCAAAGCATGTTGATCCTAACCATTCAGCCTCTTTAGTTCATGCTGGTGGTGCCCGTCCAACCTCTACAAGTCATGTTGGACCCAGTATCTCAGCCTTTGCAAGTCATGCTAGGGGCAGTCTCTCAGCCTCTATGGTTCATGCTGAAGACAATCCGTCAGCCACTGCGAGTCATGTTGACACTGTTGAAAAGACTACCCGTTCAAAACACAAGCCCAAGTTTCCTTGTAACATTTGTGAGGGAGACCACCTTACTTATAAATGCCCTTCTATCGCAGAGGTGCGAAGAGTTTGGATTCATGGTCATCCCATTTTTGAACATTCTGAAGCTTTTCAACAACCAACCTCTCTTAGTCAGGTTGGACCCAGTCACCCAGCCTCTGTAGTTCATGCTGAGGGCAAACTCTCATCCTTTGTAGGTCATGTTGAGAGAAAACAGTCAGCCACTGCTAGTCATGTTGACACAGTTGAGAAAAATGGTCGTTCGAAGTGCAAACTTAAGTTCCCTTGTATGCTATGCAAGGGAGATCATCTTACTCACCAGTGCCCTGCTATCGCAGAGATGTGAAGAATGTGGTCCAAGACTCAAGAATTTCCTTCTCCTGAACAACCTATAGTTTGTCAACAACCTATTCAACCTTTGGTTGATCAAGTGGGCGAACCAATATCAGATTTGGTCGATGCCACTCTTCTTTCGGAGAGTGATCTTGATGTGATTGAACCAATGTCATCTTTGGTCAATCCCACTCACCCTTCGGAGAGTGACTTTCACAAAGCGGTTGAATCGATCCCAGTATCGATCAATCCCACTCTTGTTTTGGAGAGTGAAGTGTCTGCTAGTCACATTTTCTTCACTGCCAGTTCAGAACTTACTGAACAAGGGGGAAATGAACTTGTTTCGGATCAACCCCCACCAAGTTCTCGGATTGCTTCCTTTGATTGGGATAGCCTAGTTGAGCCACGCCTTCCTTCTAATGCACCTTTCCAGATAAAGGTCAAAGTTGAACCCTACACGATTGCTCGTTGAATTGTTGATGAAGGAGCCTCAGTTAGTATCTTGTCTGCTCGTGCTTGGCGAGGCATGGGATCTCCCGACCTTGTGTCAACTGCTAGCCAATTACTGGCATTTGATAGAAGAACTTGTATAGCCTTGGGAATTCTTGCTCAAATACCTGTTACTTTGGGTGGGAAGACCGTCCTAGTTGACTTCATGGTGATAGAAGACCCCTTGGACTTTAATATGCTCCTTGGATGTGATTATGTCTATGCCATGCAAGCTGTGGTGTCAATATTCTTTCGTGTGATGTACTTTAATCATGGCGAAGAAATTGTCACTATCGATTAGTTGGATTTTCTTGATCCTTCTCCTGACCCAACTAGAGACTAGGTCTTTCCTTTATTGATTCCTAGTGTTTCTATAGACACTACCCCGCCACAGGTGAGCTATGTGGCCTCTTGTCCTTTGCGTTCAATTGCTACTGAGAAGCAACCTCTGTTTTCATGCTTACCTTCTCGGGACTTGGTCCCAGCAGTTGACCGGGTGAGTCATCCTATATAGACTGTAGAGCCTTCTCTCCACTCTGTCAATCCATTTGAAAGTTTAGACATGTGTCCTATCTCGGATGATCTCCTTCCTTCGGATGAATTCTTCCTAGCGTCTTTGATACAGTCTGACCTTCTTTTGGATGTTGGTTCAGTTGTGACTAAGTCTAACCCTGATTTTCCTAGTAATCCTGACCTTTCTTCTTATGTTAGTCTTGTTGAGTCTTTTGACTGTTTCTTCGAAAAGCAAGTCAGTGATCCTGATGAGTTTGATTTTTCTTATGAATTTCTCAACTCCAGTGATATTGAGTTTGTTCCTACAGACTCTATCTCCCTTGTTGATTTTTGCTCTCCTTCTGAGGTTGATCTTACTGATTATAAACCCTCAAGCCTTGGTTCTATAGAATCTTCTTCGGTTGATTCTGCCTTGACTTTACCTTTTGTAGAAGATAGCAAAGCCACGTGTGTTTCTACCAATGTGACCCGCATCGGATCGTTTCTTCTGAATATGATCCTCATGTTGTTGTTTCTTGGAGACATGATACTTAGTTGGATTCACAATTGTTTACTGGCCTCACCTTGTTGTTCAAGCTGTAATTGCATTTGCATGTACCCTTCTCGTGCTTTTGAACCTGATGTCGGCTTCCACGCTTTTAGCTCATTGTATAAGCCCTCATCTTTGTTCTCATCGTCGCTAAGCCTTGTATCATTTTGCCTTTGCAACTTGACAACTTTTACCTTGAGGAGACATTCTCCGAGTGTCCTTATCTTGCTCACTTTCCTTGCATTATACATAGATTTGTTCCTTGCGCTTGGAACTAGTTTCGCCTGTCTATGACACTCGTCTCCTCGCATTTAGAGCATTCTTTCTGCTCTCCTTCGAGCTCGTTAAAAAGAGTAAGGAGGCCATGAGTTGACTTTTTCGGACTCGTTAAAACTTCACGGGAAAGACTTTGAGTTTCTTTAGGCCCAAGTCTGACTCCTCAAAGTAGACTTGACTGCCGAGTAAACTTGTCCGTTCAGGCTCGTTAAGAATATGTGAATGGGCATCTGCATTGGTGGTAGGTTATCTCTTTCTCGGACCATGCGGAATAATACGAGAAAGGATCTCTCTCTTTTCTATTCGAATTGAGAAGAGTATTCTCAGGAATAGGTTTATCGCTTTTCTGGACCTGAGGGACTAAATTTATGGAAAAGGAACCCCCAGTATGAGCTTAGTTTTCTCTTTTTCGTGCTCTGGACCAAAACATGAAAAATATTTCGAGTGTACTTTGTGTCTTTGACATGATCGTTAAACCCTAAAGAACAAAGCATCGAGTTTATTGTTGTAAGCCCCATTTCTCGTAATCAAATGGATCTTTCCGAGTGATCTTGCCTTCCTTCACACTCATAAAACTCAGGCTATATGATGCTTTTGAAGGAGCATTGGGTAGGTGGTAATTTAACGCTTTTCGGACCTTCCTGACTAAGTACGAAAAAGGTGCACCTTTTCTTCTTCGGAAGTTAAGAGAGTTCTTCTTTGGTATGTTTTATACTTTTTCGGCCTCAGGAGACTAAATTGTACGAAAAAGGACCCCCCTGGAGTCTTCTTTGGAGTTTTCAGACTCTCTAAACTATGAAAACACCGTCGAGCATGTACTAGTTCGGGCTCGTAAAATACATGAATTAGTGCTTTATCAAGCATTCTTCTTTCTTTTCTTTGAGCTTGCCAAAAATGAAGATGGTCCCGAGTTTTCTTTCCTGGACTCGTTAAAATTTAACAGAGAAGGTAAGGAAGAAGTTTTCTCTTGTTTTCAGTCATGGCCGCATGTCATCCTTGAACATAGCACTCTTTGTTTTCCGATATCCATGTTTCAGTGTCCACTTGTGTTCAGCTATCACTTTGAGTTTCTCACTCCTCCTCTTGTCCGTTATACCTGGGGAATCTGATCATGTCTCAGATAATTCTAGTTGTTCTATCTATCGTTTATATGCTGCCTTGGGTCATCTCTGTGTTGTGCTCACTGTTCAAGGACTCTTCCCACTGTCTGATCTATAGCCTGATCCTATCATTGTTACATCTGTTATCTATTTGTGTCTCCCTTCTTTTCCCCAGTTCCTAGTCACTCTTGTGATCCGTTGGAGGATCTATTGCCTTCCTTATCACAGCATGGTTCCATTTTCAGCACTTCCTGATGATACAGACCTCGAGTTTTGACGATAGTACCTCAGGATTCACTTTCATCATTGGTGAATTCCTTTGCTCTAGTTTTCAATTATCATCTATTGATTGACAAACTATTGAATCCTTTCCATGTTCGAATTTAGCTTACCCTTATTCACATGGCTTGGATTGTACTGGTCTTTGGGATCCTTTATGAAGACCTTAGTTCCTCCCCTATGGACTAAGTTGCGCAAGACTATGTTCTCTTCATGTATCCAGCTTCCAGATCTTTGAAGACTCGTTATTGTATATTGTGGATTCGATCCACCTTTGTAATATACATGGTGTTATATGCTGTACTCAAATATTGTAAAGGAGCTAGTGTTCCAGTAAATTGAACATAGCATCCTCTGATGTAACCTTGTATATGACATTACTATGTATTTGTTTCAGGTACTCTCCCTGCTCCATTGGATTTCTGAGTTCTCCAAAGCCGATGTTTATAATGTATTTCGGCCATCGTTTCCCTCTGACCTCACACATTAGGGGGCATTTGTTATCCACCTAAATGGCACCTCTCCGTCCGAGTGCCGACATTCTTCATGTTGGCACACAAAAGGACATCTATGGATTGAGGTTTGCCCAGGATACTATAGATGGGATTCTTGTAAATGACATTCACTATCCATCTAGTGGTTTACTTTGCCTTTTTTGATATGTCAATACATATCCGCGACTCTCTCCTTATGCAACTCGCGGATCATCCGCGAGTGTTGGTATTTTCAAGTCGCGGATGGATGTATCCGCGGGTTGCCCTTATAGAAGGTCATGGATCATATGCGAGTTGTTCTTCTTCATACCCGTGGATGCCTATCTTTGAAATTTAAAAATAAAACACGTGATTACTTGAGATTAGTTAAGCCTTTTCCCTTAATCCTCTTAACTATCTCAACCTTCGAAACTGTCTTATTTCTTCCATATAAATACAAGCCTTGGGGAGGGTGTAGGATATACACTTGGAGAGCAAAGTTATGCTGGTGGAGTTTATACAGAAGTCTTTGGAGCAGTGGAACTCAAAATCCTTTGGTTGCAGAGGAGTCCTTGTCTTAGGCGTTGGGTTGTAATCTGAATTCTTTCCATCATTGATAATAAAGAGAATCCTTCTTCCATATGTGTTTCATGTATCTTAGTTTGATAAATTTTTATGTTTCTGCATCTTATATGTGATTTATCTAACCTGCTTATATATATATGAATCATCTTGTATCTGGAAGATTGTTTCTTGACAGGTGAAAGAGGAGCAACCTTGAAGACTTTGGAGGTGAAGCAGAACGGAAGAGGACTATCAAGGATCGACCTTCGTTAATCGAGTAAGTCTTTCTCATCCTCCCATTTCCTTTACTGCACTCTAGAAGTCAATTGTCTGCAAGTTAATTGAGTATGTTGGTAACCCCAGACCTATGGTTATTAGGTGTATAATCCTGTACAACAATTTACCTGACCAAAATATCCCTACCAACAACTAAATGCTTACTAGAGCCTTTCGAATTGACAACCTTCTTACGCTTGTTCCCGCTAGCAGCTATCCCACAAGGATATTTCCTAGGAGAACCTACAGGAGGATGAATTGTCGGCTTTCATAAATGAAGACTCCCATCCAAGCAATCAAAATTAGAAACCTCCAAACCTCCCACCACATTCTTTAGATATTGAACTAGTGCATCATTAGAAGAATGAGAGAGAGGGAAAGGGGGATCCAAACCGTCATTCTCATTTATATATCCAATACCAACCCCATCATGAATATGTGAACCCTATCCATCAGCCATACGAGTGAAGTATATGGAATATTTTGTTCCAACTTGGTCATCCCCACCCACTGTCACCTTTCCATCCCCGATCTACTTCACTGGCTCACCAAATAATATATTTGGTAAAAACCTATCCACTAGATCCCATTGCGACGTTGACGATGGACCTACAATTAAGGAACCTTTCCCAGTGTGGAAGCACTTCATAGGGAGTGAACCAAATTGGGGAAAGGACGCTATATTTGACAACCCCAATGACTTTCTGAAACCCTTGGAAGTCTCCAAACCAAACTAACTCTCCACATCGGGCCCATAAAACCCCACATTAGCCTCATCACTGGAACCAAAATGAAAGGAAATCTATGCATCAACAGAAAAAAATGCTAGTTCCATTTCTAGAATCACCCGAATAGTCAACAAGAGTACCCCAGAAAATCTCCATCAATCCTGGTCAGGGTTGGAACACTAGAGATAGTCTCCAAGCCATATTTCATAGCCATTACCACACTTATTGCATTGAAGCATCATTCAAGAGATCAAGGAATTTCTCAGATCTGAAGGCATTTAACCTAAAAAATAAATAATTAAGCACCTATCAATGAGACAAAGACCATATATAGAATTTCTTTAAAAAATAATAAAGTAAATATAATGGTAAATATAATGGAAGAGCTATCTTAAGGATATTTTCAGACTACTTCCACGGGGACTTCACTTAGTGAACCTGTCACATAGCATGTGCGATCATGGGATATTAAAGAATACCCTTAATTTCGAGAGATATTGAACCAAACTCTTTTTGTTGAAACCCCCTCCCAATACCTAAAACCTCCTCCCCACCCATTTTTATACCTCAATCCTTATAAACCACCCTACCCACCCCCACCTTAAACCCCTCATCCCCCCCAATATCTGCAATATATTGGTTCAGTTTTTGATAATTTTAAAATCCACAATATGAACTAACGTGATAGGATATTGGTCAACAAGTGAAGCCCCCGTGACTACTTCTAATAAATTATTGTGAGGATTGATTAATAAACACTGACCATTCTTAATTCTTGAGACACTCCAACTACTAAAAACTACCCATAGTAATACTTTAGAATGAGATTCAACTTCAGAGTTGAGTTCTAAATAAACATGAGAAAATGAAATTGAGATAAAAATAGAAGTCCATATGAGAAAATGAAATTGTGTTAAAAATATAAGTCTTTCTTTTAGTCACATCAAAGATAAGGATTGGGACCAGTCTCTTCATTCTAAATATCCCCCTCATCCAATTTATTACCACCAATGGAACACCAAAAATATGAAGCTTAGAAAACCCTTTTTAGAGGATAATTTAATAAGCAACTTCAACTCTGGAAGGGCCATCCTAATACCAATTGTTGATTTTGTCCATCTAATGGGAAAGGAACAAATTCAATTATCGACCTTGCTCCATGCCCGTTGGACAGAGGGGATAAAAATTGAGATAAGCTCAGTTCGTTAGAATCTAATCACAATTGTTGGATCCCCTTACCATCTCGACCTTAAACTTGAAGAAATGAGAAGTATATAAAAAAAAAATGACACCTATGCCACATCTAGGTCAAGAGTCTTGGTCAGGTATGTGAAAATACTGCCACTCCCATATTATATCAATGTCTAATGTAAATATTTCCACTAAGGGATATTCATTATATATATTTTCATATGCAAAATATAGATATACTTTGAGATGCACACTAGAAGGGGGGAATGAATCTCCCCTGAAATCGGTTACTGTTCCAAGAAACCAAATACCCCATGACACTATCAAAGGGAGAGATTTAATTTCCTTTAATTTTGGCTTCTGCTACAAATATTTATAAAAATTTTCAATCTAATCATCTTTCCAAGCACCTCTTTCCCTTGACATATTATCCATTTCAACCCATACTTGGGAATAATTATGACAAGATTTAAGAAGATGGCCTATGGTTTCCACTTCCTCCTTACATGAAGTATAACAAAATGTACATTGTCGATTTATCTTCTGTACTACTTCCTAGGTAAGGGGTTTTTTCATTATGGATAACCACATGAAGATCCTTGTTTTTAAGGGGGACTTGATATTCCAAAGTGATTTCCACCACCATTGGTTTTCTCCAATCCTATCATTAAAAACCATTGTTTTATAACAAAGTTTGGGGTTATAGAATCCTTGAGCGGGATTCTATGAACAAATATTGATTCATTATTTGCCTCCTTGAGTAAAAAAATACTTAACTTCAATTTGTTGATTTAAGCCTCTTACTTCTCACCCTCATTCCATTACGACCCTAGAGGGTCTGCCTTTTTGCATTCTTGTTGCTAGAAAGTCGTAAGTTTTGGTGAGGTGACCTCAGATAGATTAAAAATACCTTTCCCTTGAATAGAATTAATTAGATTATCATAAATATTGTAAGCATATCCACTACCCTAAAAAAGGTCAACTTCTATTCATACCTTCAATCGATTTCCTACCTTCCAGACTAACCAATTCTCTATAGGAGGAAAATTTAGGACAATGACCTTCCATACAATAGGCACATTATGGATATTCTTGGATGGGATTCTAATCTAGTATTGAACATTATATGGTTCAATATATTTCTAGATGAGGACTTGATTAAAGAGTCCATCCCTTAGATGACCATCCACAGTCTCTTTGCAACCAATTCCTTACCAAAGTGATGGAATCCATTCTTAAGCCGCCATCCTCCTAATTACTTGGGATTTTCTATGGATTTTCATTTCACTAAAGAAAACTACAATTTTTTTATTTTTCCATTCCATATGAACCTAAGGTTAAAATGTTCATGGTTTCCTCTATCATCCCTTTGTAAATATAGGTTCTAGGGAATGCTAATATACTAGAATAACTTCTAAGACCAAGTTAACCATGATAAGTCTCCCCCCTTTGGATAGCCATATATTACACCATAAGTTAATTATATTTTCAATGTTTGCAATAAGCCCTTTCCAATCAATAATCCCATATTTATTTGGATTTATGAAGAAAGCCAAATATTTTGAACCTACATGAATATTAGTAAGTTGATAAGGGGAGAGTTGAAATATAATCCTAGTATGTTCCTCTTCCACTGCACCGAAAGATATAAAATATTTTTTCAAGTTTATCTTCATGCCAGTTGATATGCAATATAAGTCTAAAATTTCTTTTAGCTTAATTACATCTCTGATAGAACCATCACAAAAAATAAAACACCATCTGCTAAAATAAAATGGGTTGAAAAAAAGATCTTCCCATATTTATACCTTCTAGAGAGCCCATTCTTTTGTCCTCCAAGGGTGCCTTACTAAGGCCCTTCACTATAAGTAGAAGCATCAAAAGCGACAAAGGGTACCTATCATGCCCCTATTTAGGAAAGTATCTTGGGCATTGCTCCTACCCATGAGATGGATTTGGTTGGCAATGCAAGGATTGCATGAGGTAGACCCACACGAAGGTGGAGATTCGACAACATGCCTTACGACACACTTGAGTGCCTGTCATGATGAAATATGCATGGGAACAATTGTAAGACCAAGATATGAGCATGAGATGGAGTGGATCCAATGGTACAGGTTGGGATCCCATGAAATTTCCCACCGGCAAGCGGTCCCATAGGAAAGGTTGAGAGCCGTCGGGAAAGTGAATCCATTGACAAACTTAATGAGTATGACTTTGGACCCCATGCCATTGGTAGGAGATATGAGCATGGGTTGGGATCCCGTTGATTAGGTGTGTGACTTGGGAACATCGACAAGATGTGCGAGGGAGCGACTGGATGAGTGTGGATTGGGAGCTTGGAGGCATGTACATAACGCAGGTGGAGATATTGAACAATAAGGCATCGACTTTGCAACTATGTGTTGGACGAAATGTGGGAGCCCGTCGTCAAGGTCGACCTACACTTGGATCGAGCATGTTGGATAAGGAACACCCTTCTCACTTAAGAGTGAAGACATATATATAATGATAAGTTCACTTGGAAGAAGGCATCTAAGAGGTGGAAGTGGCAGGGAAGCACACAAGAAGTGAGACATAGGTACAGGTGCATATTTGAGGCAAGAATAAGAAGGGATGCATGTTTGATCAAGAATAAGAGAAGAGAAGTCCAAGAGTGTTGGTGTTGCCAAAGATATCCCAAGATAAGTGTTGCAAGAGGTGGACCTACGGATGCGACAAGGGAGACTATCGAAACTTATAAAACAAATGTTTTAGATTTCTTGGGGTTTTTGTGTAGGGAGAGTTGGGAACACTCTCGGAGAGGAAACCAAGGAACCATCCCATAATTGTAAACTTGTAAAACTATACCTTGCATTTGTGTTGGCTCATTTATATATTTGGCACACCCATTTGAGGTGTTTCCTGAACATACTTGTTGTTCTTGTATGTTCCTTTGTCTAAGTGTTGAAACTCTAAAACCATGACAGGGGTATCATAGCACAAGGGTGTCGAGAGTATGAATTTGGGTGAACAACACCAAGACATAGCACGTCAAGAGGGTGCTCTTAGCATAAGTACGCCTAGACTGTTGTAGTATGAAGGCGCTACCAAAACACAGTGCGTCTATAGAAGTGCAATAGAGACAGGTGCACCTAAAACATAATGCACATGAAAGGAGTGAAATTGGCATGTTGGTTGAAGTCTTGGGTAAGATGTCAAGAGCAACATTGAAAACACATCGAGTGATCGATATATTAGGGGGGCGAACAAAGTGTACCCAATGCACAACAGGTTGTGTGTTGATAGAAGTGATCTTGTAAAATAACATGCTTCATAAGGGAGCACACTTAGCACACAACATTATTTGTAAGAAGTTGTGCTTGTCACATAGTTCAATTTGGAAAAGGTGCACTTTATGTATTGCAAACTTTCGTTGGAAGACAAGGTGCATAATTTTTGTGCTTTTTCATGTGGTGAAGCGGGCATGAACACTTCTGTTGATGTGTGTTGAAGTTTGAACTCACTTTGGGTTGCGACAATAAGTTCAAGGAAAGGAAGAGTCACGGGAAGCCAAGATGAAAGGCATGATGAAGATCTTGGAATGATGAAACTATGAAGTTCTGTTTTAGGCACATGCGACAAATCTTGAACATAATTCATTGAGGAGGAAATATTGGATTCAAGGGTTGTGATCAATGGAAAACTAAGTGAAGACTTGAATCCCAAGTGCAACAACCTTCAACTGGAAGTGGTTGAATCCTTGACAACGTGTTTATAAAAATCGATAGAAGGTCAGGACCATGGTTCGCAGGATGAAAAACAATTTGGAATTTTTTTTTTGAACATGACAATTGGTGGGTTGAATGTTGTAGCATTGGTAGACACTGGTGCCACCCACATTTTTGTGAGTAAGAGAACACAACATCAACACTTTATATTAATATTGAGGATATCAATTCTGTGTTCAAGGTGGTGAATTTAACGATGAAGCCAATAGAAGGTGTGGTTTGTGCAACATCCTTGAAGGTTGGATATTGGGATTGAAAATGGCTCAGTTGCATGACCATGTGGTTGTCTTTGGGAAATACTTCCTCAAGTTGTCCAAGGCTATACCATCTCCTTAGAAAAATGGTTTGGTGTTCTTGGATGGAAGCAATACTTATAGCTTTCCAATGACGATGAGAAGGAAGTTGGGGTGTAGGCCAAGGATGTCATCCATGTAGTTGGTTATGACAATTGAGGTGCCCACGGACATGTTTTACACCCTCGCACAACAACTGAAAGTGGAGGGTTTGGACAATAAGATGATCAATGTAGCAACCAATGTTGTTCACTTGGATAATAAGTTGGTAGCGTTAGAAATATGAGTAGAGTCGGTTGCGAAGATGACCAAACAATTATGCCCTTTGGTTGACCTTATGCAACATGTTGGAGACAAGGCAAAGTTTGCACCAATAGAGGTAACAAAGGTCATGGAAGAAGGCTCTCACTAGAAAATTTAGACTCTATTTTTCAATGGAAAACTGTTGGTTGTCAGATGTATTTTTGTAGCACAACTAATGAACCTAAGGCACCAAAACCATCGGTCATAAAATCGTCAGTATTCAAACGCATTTCATTTTCATATAAAGACCGACATTAAGCATGGCATGTGTCAATTCAAATTGGAAGGTCATGGTCTAAAACATGCTTAATCATCGGATGTCTAATATCTTATCATCACGAGAATAACATCCAACCGTTGGTATACCAAGGTCAATGCATTATTTGAACCACCCCATGTTGTCAGTAGCTTGACATAAAAATCACTAAATAAGAATATATGGCTCTAAAAACTCTAAAAAAAAACCAATGTCGTGGTTTTAAAAGCTTACAAGGGTGGGGTTGTGTGTTAGGGTACACAGGGTACTCCCAAAGGACTGAACACCAAGAATAACCGCTTCACACAAACAGATCACAGATCAATACACCAATGTTTGTCACGTGGTTAAAACCCTCGAGAGGGAAACACTCCACGACCCCAGCCAAATAGCTACTTGGAGCAATTTATTATGCAAAAGAAAGAAAGTTACATGAGCTTCTCATAATCGATCAACTAGCCAAGGACCCTCCATGCTCTTTAAATAGAGATCATGGACCAATCGGGTGTTAAGCCATAGATCAATGGTAGGTATGATCTAAGAAAAGTTGAACAGTCGGATCACTTTATGTCTAGATCATATCATGACCGCCGGATTAGAATATTTATGAATGCATACTAATGCATACTAAAGAAACACACTTTACCTAACAGATATATTACACAAGTTGATATTAACTAACTCCTAAATGTCTAAATATCCTAACATCCACCCTTAAGAACAACTTGGGATAGGATTGAAGGATTTACAAAAGTGACACTATTAGGAGAAGGAAGGAGGCATTAGAGCCTATCCCCCCTTAATGACACATTCCTGAACTCCTAACATAGACCAAAGTTTAGAAAACTTTGCTTCTGTAAGAGACTTGGTGAAGATTTCTGCAACTTGATCATCTGTAGGGCAATAGAGCACTTCAATAACACGATCATGAACAAGATTTCTGATGAGGTGCATGTGTAGCTCAATGTGTTTGCTGCGCTGATGTAGAACTGGATATTTGGCAAGCTTGATGGCACTTTGATTGTCGCACCAAAGTGGAGTAGGCTGTTGCTGCTCGAATCCAAACTCTGAAAGGATCTGTCGAAGCCATAAAGCTTCCTGACTGGCATTAACTGCGGCTCGATATTCTGCTTCTGCTGAAGAAAGAGCAAGAGCTTGTTGTTTCTTACAAGCCCAACTGACAGGTCCAGATAC
>LPNX010268655.1:334395-378591 GCA_001517045.1 Pseudotsuga menziesii | reverse complement strand
TATCTTTCCCACAAAAATTGCAATGACGCTCAGTCTTCTTTCCTTTTTGCTTGGATCCTTTGTCATTTTTTGAAGAAGGAGCTGACTGAGAGGGTTTGGAACCCTTGTTGTTTTGCTTATTATTGCGAAAATTATGTTTCTTGGGAGGCTTGGACTTTTCTTTCTGTTGGGACAATAAGGCTTTCCCAGATGTATCTGCATTGTTAATTATTCCAAGATGAATGAGCTTATCTTGCTCTCTAATTAAGGAATCACAAAAGGATTCAAGGCTAGGCTCTACATAGCTGGCTGCAACCAAGGATTCTTTCATGGAGTAGAATGTAGATACAAAAACAGAATATGTAGGTCCAAGTTTGGAGAGAATATGATAAATACATTGTTTGTCTTCTTTCTTAATCTTCCATTCGGCACATAATAATCTAAGAGTTTTATACTTAGATAAATAGTCTTGAATGCATGAAAAATCATTTGGATTCAAGGAAATTAACTCATTCTCAAATTGATGACCCCGAATTTCATTGTGTTTACCAAACACAGATTCCAACTTTTCCCAAGCTTTATCAGGTTCATCAATGTCAGATATGTGGAATCGCAAATCAATAGAGATTGCCATCCCAATCAATCCACGAGCTTCATCACATCTATTTTCCCATTTAATTTTCTTATCATCATCAGTGGGTTCTGTTTCTTTCCCTGAGGTTATCCTGAAAAGTCCCCTACTTCACAGAACATCCTCCATACGAGATTTCCATGAGAAATGGTTAGAACTTGTAAGTATAATATCACAAGGGGTGGCCATACTGTAAAATAATGGCTGAAAAAACCAGAAACTAACTGTCTTGATGCAAAGAGCTCGAAAAAATATGCGGTTTTAAAAAAAACAGCACTTAAAACTGATTCCGGATGATGAAGTTATGCTTGATCAAATGAAATGTTGAAGATGTCCCCAATAGTGACGTGGCAGATATTAACTTGACCAACAAAAAAAGAACCCCCCTCTTCCAAAGATCAACCTTTGACAATCACTTTATAATAAAGTTGCTTTGAAGTGAATCACTTTTGTAGAATAAGTGAGGTTCACTTTTACAATAATGTGATTTTAAATAGTGCGGCAATAAATTAAAAGACTTAAGTGACTCACTTTTATTTTATTTTATTAGTGTGAGATGCACTTTTACAATAAAGTAACTTGAAAATAGAAATTGCATGCACTAAAAAGAAGCTTGATAAGATTTGAACTCAAGACTTATCAAAGTGTAAAGCAACTTTGGACCAAGTGAGCTAAGTTTAAAATGTACGTAAAACTATGGAAAGAGGAAGGGGGATTTTTTTTATTTTTATTTTTACACTCTTCTCTCTCGTTTTCCGTGATTGCTTTCTTTTCCTTCAGATTTGCCGAAATGGGTGTTTCTGGAACAAACGGAAACAGTTTTCGGTGAAACGAAAACTATTTCCAAATGGAAACGGTGCTTCGGACGCAATGGAACATCTCCCACAGGCCACAAATGCACAGAAAATCCAGAACCAGAAACCCTTAAAAAAGTTTCGGCAACACCAGTTCCAGATCTTGATCAAAACTGAAAGCGGCTCTTCATAAAAGCTCTGATACCATGTTAGGGTACATAGGGTACTCCCAAAGGACCGAACACCAAGAATAACCGCTTCACACAAATAGATCATAGATCAATACACCAATGTTTGTCACATGGTTAAAACCATCGAGAGGGAAACAGTCCACGGCCCCAGCCAAATAGCTACTTGGAGCAATTTATTATGCAAAATAAAGAAAGTTACATGAGCTTCTCATCATCAATCAACTAGCCAAGGACCCTCTATGCTCTTTAAATAGAGATCATAGGCCAATCGGGTGTTAAGCCACAGATCAATGGTAGGTATGATCTAAGAGAAGTTGAACCGTCGGATCACTCTATGTCTAGAACATATCGTGACCTTCGGATTAGAATATTTACAAATGCATACTAATGCATACTAAAGAAACACACTTTTACCTAACGGATATATTACACAAGTTGATCTTAACTAACTCCTAAGTGTCTAAATATCCTAACATCATGGTCATCATGAACATGAGTGATTACTTTGAAAAAATGTTTAACCACCTTAACAACAGTGAGAGTTATAAAAATCTCGATAAATCCCCTCTAAATAAGATTGCAAAGGAGGTATTTAATGCTATCAAATAAAGTAGAGAAAATGAGATGAAGAATTAATCGTCAGTTTCCCATCTACATATAGAATCTATGACCTTCCCAAAATCCATAAGGAATCCCCCCTCAAACCCATAAACAAAACCACACGAGGCCCAACCTATTTTCTTTCCAAGCACATGGATCGTAAAATCAAGCCCTTGGTTAGTAACATTAGTTTCTTTGTTAAGGACTCCACTTTCTTTGTTATAAAATCAAGAAAATCAATCTTGACCTTAATAGCCTTCTTGTGAGTTTTGATGTAGTCTCTCTCTTCACAAAAATCCCTATCAACCAGGAAGTCTAGGTTGTTAACAAGCTAGTGACCATGACACAACTAAGTTAGTAGAGATTTTCCTAAGATCAACATTTTTTAGTTTCCAAGGGGAAATACATGAACATATGTGTTGATTATCCATGGGTATCCCTTATCTCCCATTGCGGCTAATTTATTCACGGAGAATTTTGAAAAAATTGCAATTACCCTTTCCCCCCTTCAACTCAAGATTTGTAATAGATTCATTGATGATAGTTTTTTTATTGGTCCCCATGGTGGTGATAACTTGGGAAAAAATTAGGGATCACATTTATGGGAATTCCAAACACATAAAATTCATCATGGAAGTTTAAGTTGATGGAAGCTTATCCTTTTTAGATATACAGCTCACTAAATGAAAATATGGATCTATGACACACTAATTTTTATAGAAAGAAGACCCATGTATAACAATACCTGCATGTGGAGTCTCACCATCATCTTCTATACAAAACATGTGTTCTCAACAACCTAGCAATTGGGGCCCTAATAATATATAATAAAGATAATTTGGAGGAAGAAAAAATCCATTTCCTCAACGTATTTAAGGACAATGGTTAACTTAGTGAGTATTAGGGGATTAAGGCCTTTCAGAATGCTAATAAAGGACCAAGAACAAATGATCATATCAATGAGATATTCTCCAAAGTATTCTTGCATTACATACAAGGAAGAACTGACAAGTTGGCTAAGTTTTTGAAGAGGAACAACATTGGGGCCACTTTCAAGTCACTAACAATATTTAGGAACTCCTTTAGGTTTGTTAAGGACCCCGCCAATCATGTTAGCTAGAAAGGGGTCTACATGATTCCTTACTCATGTGGGTGAAACTAAATACTCTTTCAAGATTGGGATTCATGAACATATAGTTGAAACTAAGTAGAATTGTACATGTCCCTCTACTCTAATTGAACACTTAGACAAGACGAAGCATCATATGTGCTTAGACGATGACAAAATTCTAGCCAAGGTGGATCATTATTACAATAGAAATTTCGAAAAGGAATTGAAATAGAGAACTTGCCAAATAATATTAACGAGGATGGTGGTTGGAACATCGGTCATATTAACACTTGGAACCATCCAATCCCAAGACAATTGGAAACAATGCATTGTCACCAAGCACTATTTCCTTACACTTTAGGTTAGTTCTTGCTAAACATGGGGAGAATCACTAGTGACTTTAGAGGCCAACTAACAACAAAATAAAACAATTAGTAACACTTAAATCAAAATAAAAACTTGCTATCACAAAAACTGTGTATAAGAATGAAAAAAACAAGCTAAAAAATCATTTCAAAGCTAAAAAATTACACCAAAATGAGGTAGAAATTTAAAATGAATTTGGACACACAACCCAATGCAATTTAAATGAAATAACAACACTAATCTTGATATAAAAATATAAATTACAACAACTAATAAGGATTGTTGCAGTGGTTTTAATGTTTTTAAAATTTTTACTTTACTTTTTATGATTTTTGTGCATAGAGATTGAGAAAAATGTATAGTTTTTCTTTGTTTCTGTGAAAAAAAAATTTACAACAGCCCAATATTGTTCTAATATCTGTAAAACTAAATTAAAGAAGTCTAAAAATACCTATCTTAATATGACTAATATGCAAGATTAAATATTGTAGATGACGAGTTCATTTTTTTAGTATGAAATAGTTATGAAAACTTAGTGAAACAAAACCTTTATGGACTCAAAGAGAAGGGGAAAGAAAGAAAAAATAAAGTGAATTGAGTGAAAGAAGATACAAGGCCTATTCACTCAAGTCCTGCCAACATTAATATTTAACCTATGAAAGACTAAAAAAATAGAAGTTTCAATACATTAGAACTTGTCATACTTGGAAAAGAGAATTATACATTTATTCTCACCAGTTGTAGGGAAAAAAAAGACATGATAGGTCCAAGAAGCATTAAACCAAGGTGCCTAGATGGGATAGCACTAGTGATGACTCAACAAAGCCAACTCTCCACCATCTACAGTCCAATCCGACAATATCAATCTCTCTAGAAAGAAGAAGCAAGGAAGATTAAGGGATAAACACACCAAATCATCAACTTAACAATATAATTCACCAAGGAAAGACTCATTTCTTCCCTTATGCTTCATACAATTTATAGCAAGTGAATAAGACAAGAGAGAAAACTAGAAAAGATAAAATTTGCTTCTCCAAATATAACACTCCTTCTTGAGTGAATATAACATATGCATAAAGAGGATATTCCTCAAAATAATCCCCTCCTTCCAATAATAACCATCCATAAGATAAATTACACTTATGTATGGGTAACTACTATTTTTAATGCACTATTTACAATTCTTACAATAAAATGTACAAAATTTTCTTGGAAATAATTCCCTAAAATTAAGCCTTTAAAATAGCAAATTAGGTTAGTTTATTTTTAGGAATGGATAAGGCATAAAAATAGAAAAGTAGTTGAGGATATTTATAGGAAAGGAAAAGGTATACAATAATAGGAAAGTGGATAAGGAAAAATAATAAGGCATGTGGCTTCTAGGTTATTCCACCATATAGTCAATGGTCAACTCAAGCACAAATGAGGGATTATCAAGGAGGTCACGCCATTTAGGTTCATATGAAAGCCTCTATGGGTGCAACAATATCTAACCAATATCTCTACATGGGCCCCACTAAGCTAAAAATAAACCATGTCAAAACATAATTGATTCCTAAAATTCAAAGTTCTTTGAATGACTTGAAAACATACATTGATGTTGTTTTCCATATTAGATCCCCACACATCTAGTCACTTGCTAAAAATAATATTGTTAAAGATTAGACTATCCTCAAAAACCAATAGAATTTAAAGCATAAGTAAATCTTCTAACTAGGTCCTCAAATATGAAGTTAGATCTTATTAATCTCCAAACCTGTTGAAAATAATAGTTTCTACAAACATCAATTTCTTAAATTTGCCTAAAAATTGTACCCAGTGCATTTCTTCCCAAAGGGTGTCAACAAATGTGATCAGATCGTGTAGATTATAGCATTATAACACACCCTAATCACACCCTTTGAGGGTCTTCAACCTCCCATGCTTTAAATATTGAACTGAATATGTAAGAATGGGGTACCTACTACTATTGCAACACTTGTCCATATGTACCTAAGGTATATGCTCTACCTATACTTGTATAGTAGGAACCTATCCAAACTCGTTTGAACCATATGTCCCGTGATAATAAATACATGCAACCATGTACAAAGATTGAAAAGTACTCTACAAATTGTCGATGTTGGGTCTTTGGACCAGCTAACTATTCCACCTTGTAATGTATTAACAAACTATAGGCGTTGAATGGTGAAATTTGTAACATTGAGCTCATTTGGATGGTATTCATGAACATGTATTGTAGATTAATACTCATATTTATAAGGTCAAATCCGATGATAACAATGGTTCCATCTAAGGGACAATATAAAGAAGCATTCCTGTAAGATAAATATCTGTAAGAACAAGGCATCACATGTACTAGATTCAAAGATATGATGAAGGGAAACTAGTCATGCCCAAAACAACTACGGCCTGCAACCCCATAATGTACGAATCCTCCTAATGTGATAATGGGTCATTTTCATCGATGGGAGAAACCATCTAGTCAAAGACCATTAAGGTTAACCCTTGCTAGACATGAGGTATCTCTTTGCTCATTCCTATTTTCCACAAGATAAAAGTATAATCCTACTTGTGTGAATACATGTCTTGATGTCAAACAATAATAGGAATCATCCAGTCAAAATCCAATAATGAAAACATTGCTAAATGCAAAGTAGACCATGAATAAGGCTTGTAGTCACCCATGTACTTGACTTATAAATCCACCCCAAGAGCAATATGTGTCATAGTCTATACTGGAAGATCCACTAGAAGGAAAGAGATGAAAAATCTCTCCAACTAGCATGAAGCACATATATAGATAGTACAAATAAGTAATTGATGTGATGGAAATTCAAAGAAAAAACTCTCAACTTAACTTGACTTTTTCAGACTCTGACTCAATACATGACTAACATGACAATGAATCATGCATAAAACATTTGAATCCCAATAGTACTAATTTGATGCTATATAAATAAAAAGGAATATTAGAATAAGACTCATGATTTTCTTGTGACTATTTAATATTTTGACCAAATACCAACAAAGACATGAGTCAATGAATAAAAAACCCACCATCCTAAATGGACTTTTAAGAACAAACAAACATTTCCTAAACCCAAATTGACCAACACCAAAAAGCAAATATTGGGAAGTAAACCTAACATGTTCATAAGAAAATTTGAACTTTGACCCAAGGGAAAGGAAAAACACAAAACATGACTCAACCTACCTAATAAATGAAAAGTGAACAATTGAATTCACCTATCTTGTTAACTTGAACTTTATTATTATTATTTTGTTGTGGCCTCGATGCCACTCATGTGAATGCATTAGATTTGCATTGATAAACATACTAGAACAACTAGTGCAACCATGCAGGTAAGTGTTTTATCCTACATTCTTGTTCAACATAATCATATCTCTAGTGAAGCCAACCATGAAGTATATTTATAAGGGAATAAGTCTTCAAATACTTGATACTCAAATAATCAAGTTCCTTTTTTAGCTAAAATCCATACTATAATTGCTTACTAGTGGATATGAATAAATAAGAGAAGCTACAACATCCTTGCATTGTGTCCATAAACACCTATAGCATCCTCATTTCATATGGACCATGATATAATCTAATATCCAAGCAATGATGAAACCAAGGGTCACATCAAAGAACAAAAATTGGTTGTGAGATCATTACCATACTGTGAGCAAAATCATCTTTTATTTGAACCAAAGGGTGTTCTTCTAGTTGCAACAATCTCTCAGTTGGATGTTCATCTTGAACAGACTCATCCATATAAATGGGAAAGGAAATATATTCATGCTAATCACAATCCTCATGATCAATATGTTACACCTCCTTTGTATATCTACCATCAATACTAGGAATAATCAACAAATCAATATGACAACATGGTTCTTGCTCCTCATGTTCAGTGTCATAAATAGGATCCCAAAGGTGTTGCCAATGATAAAAGATAAAAGGTGTGTTAAGTCTCTCATAATTATGTTTATCCTTATCACGATCATAATATGACTCTTCATAAATATATGCATATGTTTCTACTTGAGTGGACAACATCCTAGAAAAAAGCAACAAATCCTTAGTAGTAATCACACCCTCCTCATAAGGAGGTGCACGTGTATATACCAGAATGGTAGTAAAACCATGAAGTGCATATCCCTTGGAATCAACATCTATGGTTCATATACAATAATAATTGTCAAAGAAACTAAAACTTGCATCCAATCGATTTGACATGTAGGCATAAGTTTGCAATGAAAACATTACTCACTAATGTCGTAGTACCAAAAGCTTGGTTGATTACTCGGCAACAATGCCAAAATGTTAATGCTTGAAACCATATAATTCCAAGCAACTGGAAATATTGCACTTCACCACACATTATTTCCCCATACTTCAAGTTAGTGTTTGCTAGCCATTGGGGGAAATCCCGAGTGACTTTATAGGTCAACTAACATAAAACAAAAAAAAAGATCAGTAACACTTAAACTGCAATCAAAACTTGTTTTCATAAATATCTATGTATAGAATGAAACAAACAAGCTAATGAATTATTTGATCATTGAAAAATACACAAATGATGTAAAAATTTATTATGAGTTTAGACACGCAACCTAATAAAACTTTAATGAAATAACAATTTTAATTTTGATATAAAATATAAATTAGAACAATTAATTAAGATTATTCTATTGTTTTTAATATTTTATTTTATTTTATTTTTTCTCTTATTTTTTATGATTTTTTTTACATAAACTAAGAAAAACATATAATTTCTCTATGTTTGTGAGAAAAGTAAAATTACATCAAACTAATATTGTTGTAATGTCCCCAAAAAGATTAAAGAAATCTAATAATTCGTGTCGTATTATGCGTAAGATGCAAGCTTAAATATTGTAAGTAAAAGTTTGTTTTTAGTGCGAAATAGTATTGAAAACTTAGTGAACCAATGTCTTTTATGGATTCAATGAAAAAGGGAAAGAAATAATAAAATATGTGGATCTAGTGAAAGAATATTTGAAGCTTATTCACTCAAATATGGTCAAGATCAATATTAGTAACTTATAAAATCTTAAGAAAATAAAAGTTTTGAAAAACTATAACATTTGCAAAAGAGAATTATACTTTTGGTATCATGAGTTGTAAGAAAAAACAAAGTACTGATAAATCTGAGCAATAATAATTGAAGATACAAAGGAATCTACTAAATGGGATATTATTAGTCATGATCCAACAAAGCCAACCCTTTACCACATATAGTCCAAGTTAGTAACCAATATCAATATCTCAAGGAAAAAGAAGGAAGGAATAATGAGGGAGAGGCATACCATCTCACCAAGGAAAAAGAAGGAAGGAATAATGAGGGAGAGGCATACCAGCTCACCAGCTTAACAATACAATTCACCAAAGAAATATTATTTTTTCTTTTTTCTTCATACAATATATGAAAAGTAAATGAGATAAGAGAGAAAAATAGAAAAGAAAAAATCAGTTCCTCCAAGTTTAACACTCCTTTTTTAAGTGAAAATAACACACGAATGAAGAAGATATTCGTTAAAATGTCTCCCTACTTCAAATAATAACATTCCATAAGATAAATTACAATTGTATAAGGCTTGTTATTAATTTTAATGTACTTTTTACATGCCTGAAATAAACCGTACAAATTTTCTTAGGAAATAATTTCTTAGAATTAAGCCTTCAAGTTTCAAGTATCAGATGACTAATTTAGAACCATGATAAGTTCCAGGAATTTAAATAGAAAAATAATTTAATTTATTTTTAGGAATGGATAAGGCATGACCATAGAAAAGTAGATGAGGATGAGGATATTTTTAGGAAAGGATAAGGTATATTAATATAGGAAAGTGGATAAGTAAAAAAATAGCAAGGCATGTGGCTTTTAGGATATTTCACTACAAAGTCAAAGGTCAATTCAAGGTCAAATGAGGCATTATTATGGAGGTTGAACTAATCAGGGTCATATGCAATCCTCTCAAGGGTCAACATTGTTTAGTAATAGCTAATATCTCCATTTGGGCCCCATGGAACTAAAAAAACACTATGTAAAAACTCAACCGATCATTGAAAATTCAAAGTGCTCGGAATGGCCTAAAGTCAGACACTGTCGTTGTTTGCTATACTAGGTCCCCACATATCTATTCAATTGCTAAAAATAACACCATTAAAAATATTTTGTCCTTGAAAACTAATGAAATTCAAAACATAAGCGAATCTTCCAACTAGGTCATCAAATATGAAGTCTAGTCACCAATTAGACTAATATTCAAAAATTATTAAATACAATATTGCTAAAAATAGCAATTTCTAAAACTTGCTTAAAAATTGAACCTCGTGCATATCTCCCTGAAGGGTGTCCAAAAATGTGATCAGATCATATAAAATATATCATTGTGACTTACCTTAATCACACCTTGTGGAGGTCTCCAACCTCCCATACTTACTCTGAAATTACATTGAAATGTAAGTATGAGGCACATATTTGTAATATATCACCTATCTGTATGTATCTAATATGTATGCTTTGTCTATACTTGTCTAGTAAGAACCTATCTAAACTTTGTTGAACAATATGTCCCATGATAATAAAGGCATGCAACCATGTGCCAAGACCGAAAATAACTCTACGAACCATCGATGTTGGGTAAACGGATCGAATAACCAATCTACCCCATATTGTATCCATGAACTGTCGATGTCGAATGGTTAATTATGTAACACCAAGCTTAGCTCCAATGATATACATGAATATGTACTATAGATTAATACTCGGATTTATAAGGTCAAATCTAGTGTTAACAAGTAATAAAAGGATCTGTAATGCCCCTAACCAATTTGAACCCATTTTTTTGCACAACTATCTGGTAAGGTGGTAATAGTTCTAGCCAAATTTTTGATCTACACACTGCTGATGAAGACTAAACATTTAACATGGTCTGAAGCAGAGCTTTGGTAATGCCATTATTTTTTTGTCAAACAATTCATACCCAGAATGTTGTAGCTTATCATGTTCTTATCAAGGACTGATGACTGATATTTATGTATTTACTGTTGAGTATTCCATGTATCAGCTAGGTAGTTTAACCATAATTAATTAACATTCACAACATATAAGAAACTAGCACTAAAAATCAGAATTCAAATGACATCTTCAGATCTGATTATAGTTGAAAGAGATTGTTTTACATGCCTGGAGTTGGTGGTTGAGATATTGGTCGATATTGTGCATGTGGCACTAACAACTGTTTGATCTTCCAAGAGTCCATGACTTCTTCTTTAGCAACAAATAGATAAATAACAAAGGAATCTGTTGTAAGTATCTTTCCTTTAACTTGACCATGTTGCTACAAGAATATAGATTGTGTAATGTTTGGTGGAAAATGCACAAGCTACTACATGAATATATCTTCTTCTCCTTGTTCTATGTGAGCAGATATGTAGCAATATAGAGAACTAATATTATGGTCCGTGTCTAAAACATACACCCCGATGAAACCTCAAATCCATGACCCCCTTGTCAATTATATGCATCAATCATTTTAGTGAAAATATAGTAGTTCAATGAAGTCACAACTATGGTATGGTATCCTTCATTTTCACAATCGAGTCTACCCACATAAATGAGGAAAAATATCACCTGGGAATGAAAAATGAAGTAGTTTCCAAAGCTCAGACACACACACAATAGTTTCCTGTACCAATTCCTCAGTGCCCACTCTTATTGAATGTTTCAATATATTCTATTGGTTGCGACCTCTCTTACGAACAATGTTTCTAAATAAGTGTGCCCTCCTCTTGTATGTTACCACTGCTGCAAAACACCCCTTCTCAAAGAGGAAATGAAACCATGGTAATTTTTCCATAAGATCTCAGATTTGATGGAAAAAGACAACTCCAACTGATGGAAATGAAGAACTTGTGAGAAATATGGTTGATCTCTCCTCAATAATGGCTAGGATAGATTGGTCTCATTATCGAAACCATTCACCTCCTCCTAGGGTTTTTCATCCAAGAGAAGTTTTAAGCTCAAGATATCTCAATGTCAAAATGCAAATAGACAAGAATGAGAGAACGAGATCTCATTTCCCTTTATATAATTTCAGTCACCCTCTTTTAGTGACTTTTCAACTTCCCTTGAATTTTCTCCATTTAAAACTGAATAAAGTGACTTTATGGAGAAAAATCCCCCATTCTACCTTTTAATTTTAAATTGAGAACTTTATGACTTAACTTTACCGTTCCAATCAATTGATCAAAAAGTGACTTTTATAAAGTCACGTTAGATTAATTAATTACTAATGTCACTTTATAAAGTCCTTTTACCCTAGGTGACATTAATAATTAATTAATTCCCTTTTCACCAACTATAGCCTATGGGAACTGGATATGCTAATAAGTCACTTGTGGTGCCTATTCAGAAAGGGACATTACAGTACTCCCTTGCCGAAAATGTTTGTCCTCAAGCAAGTGCAAGTTGGGGCACTGCGATACCCGTTCATTCCCCCATGTGGCATCCTCTATAGAAATGTGTATCCATCTAACCAAATACTCTTGAATGACCCTGCTTCTCATTTTCCTCTTGCAGACCTCTAGTATCTCCTCTGGATTGCGAATTAATTGTCCCTCCTCATCCAAAGTGGGTAGTTCTCTAGAAGCTGTGACCTGTTGTCCCAATACCTTCTTGAGGAAAGACAAATGGAAGACGTTGTGAATCTTTCTTCCCTCAGGAAGCTCCAGCTCATAAGACACTTCTCCCACTCTCCTAATGACGTTGTATGGATAATAGAAACGATGATTCAATTTCTCTATGCCACTATGCTTGAGTGAAGACTTACGATAAGGATGAAGTAACATGAACACTAAATCTCCCACCTCAAAGATGCATTTCGTCATGTGCCTGTCCGCTTAAACTTTTTGTTGGTCTTGAGCCATCTACAAGTTTTCTTTAAGCACTCGAAGGATATTTTGAATCTCATGGATCCAGTCCCTCGTATTTGGAGTCCTTCTATCCCCAAAGGCCATGCCCATAAATGAGGTGGCATCGTACCCATATAATTATTTGAATGGTGCCATGCTGATCGACATGTGGTAAGTAGTATTGTAACAATGCTCACCTAAATGTAACCTTCTGATCCATGCCTTTTGATGCCCTATTACAAATTTCCTAAAGTATCTCTCAATACATTTGTTCACAATTTATGTCTGCATGTCTGTCTATGGGTGGTAAATGGTGCTAGGAATAAAATCTATGCTAACCAATCTAAAGAGATCCTTCCAAAAATCCCCAACGAACTTGTTATCCCTGCCACTAATAATGTTTTTTGGCAACCCATGTAAATGAAACACCTCTCTAAAAAAAACCTTTTCAACCTGAGTTGTTGTATAAGTTGAGTAAATCACGATGAAGTGTGTGAATTTCTTCAACTGATCCACCACCACATAAATGCAATTTCTCCCATGTACACGTGATAGACCTATGATGAAGTCCATAGAGATACTTTCCCACTTCTGCTCCGGAATGGGTAATGGTTGCAAGAGTCATGTTGGATGGTTTTGTTTAGTTTTGTTGAGTTGGCAGGTCATGCATCCCTCACATGCCTTAGTACGTAATCCTTGAGATCCTTCTAAAATAACCTCTCTTTGGTCTTGCAGTATATTTTAAAATACCCCTGATGCTGTGTAGTAGGAGTGTCATATGTGTCCCTTGGTATCTTCTCTTTGAGTTGGGATTCCAGTACCAAGTATATCCTATCCTTATAGAAAGTGACATCATCTGCTACCTTCTACCTGTCATCCTATACTAAACCATCCAACATTTGACACGAAAATTTATTTTTGGAGTATTCCATGAGAAGGTGGGACTTCCTGTTTGTTGAAATCACCATCAACGAGCAAGCGACTGATTTCCTGGAAAGAGCATCAACATCAACATCTTTCTTCCCCTTTACATACTCAATATCAAAGTCTTAATATTGTATCCTGCTAAGCCATTTTTGTTTTCTTTCGTTCAAATGTTTTTGTTCAAGGAAGTACTTTAAGATATTGTGGTCAGTTCTCACCACAAACCTGCAACCCACCAGATATTGTCTAAAATTCGCCAAGGCATGCATTATAGCAAGTATCTCTTTGTCATAGATATGATATATCCTTTTTGGTTCCTTGAGGTTCTTTCTCTCAAAAGCTATAGGATGTTGATTCTGCATCAATACTGCTCCAAATCCAATGCCTTGAGTGTCACATTCCAACACAAAAGGTTGGATGAAATTCGACAATGCTAAAACTGGGAAAGAGCTCATCACCTCCTTGAGCTTGTCAAAATATTAGTGTGAGTCATATGTCCATATGAAACCCCCTTTCTTTGTAAGATCTATAAGAGTTGCAACTAGGTGAGAAAATCCCTTCACAAATCGCCTGTAATACTAGCATAAGCCAAAGAATCCCCATAGCTCCATGAGTGTCTTTGGTGGGGGCCAATCTATAATAGCCTGGATTTTCTCCTGATTGGATTGCACACCCCGTGCGCAGATCACATGCCCCAAGTATAGTATCTCTATAATCCCAAACTCACATTTGGATGCCTTAGCGTATAGGGATTTTTCCTCCATTATTCCCAAGTTCAACTGTAGATGAGCATGTCATCAAAGAACATCATAAAATATTTCCTCAATTGCTTGCAGAAAACGTGATTCATACATGATTGAAAAGTAGTTGGTGCATTGGTTAAGGTGAATGACATTACCATGAACTCATAGTAACCATAATGGCACTGTGTTAGTAATGGAGTTCCAATCCTTTGATCATACCCTTAAAAGCTTGCATTACCAAATTTTCCAAGTGTCATCTTTTACCTATTTCTTTTATGAATTTAGGTATCTTTGCATGTTTTTCTTTAATTATTAAGATTAGTTTTGGCTCTTTTTAATATTTAAATTATTTAAAATTGTATTTATTATGAAATTCCATTTAATCCTCATTCTTAAGTTGAAATAATTGCTCAAAATCCAAGACAATTGTAACTGTCACATTTCGGCAACAAGTTATTATGAGGTTGCATGTGTTAGCGTTGTCGGATGGCCAATAAGTACATGTGTTAAATGTCATGGTTAATTTTTAATCATGAAGGAATGTGATATTTGAAGTCTGTTCCCTCGCATGTTCATTGAAACTTTCCTGAAAATGATGTGATACGACAATACTACAATCTTTTGTTGTCATTACCATCTTTAATGGGGTTTCATGCCCAAAACTTGAATTCATTGCATCCAACATGTTTAACACCTTGAATGTGTATTATATCAATAGTTTGAAATAAGTGTCTGTGTATCCACTAAGAATTTATGGTGTATATAATAGTTTGAACCAAGTGTCTATGTTAAATTTACAGTTAGTAGCATGAAGAAGATGAGTGGAAATTCACACAGGTTCGAACCTGTAAATACTCACTGGGATAAAGAGCATCCACATTGTGCGCGAATGTTGAAAGATGTAGCTTAGTTCAACTTTTTGGAAAGAATTAATTTTTATAATATGGAAGTCTCTTGAGAATTTGCAAAGAAATTTACAGGCACTTAGGTTCATTTACGAGTTTGAATTTTGAGGTTTATGAGAATTCCATCGCAGAAGCAATGAGATTGCCTACAGAGGGTGAAAAATGGTTTAATAAATTCTCATTTGAAGAAGATTTAAACTTTTTTCTCATACCTGGCCATGAAACCCTAGACTAGAGCAGAGGGATACACCTTAATTCACTAAAGGAGAAATGGAGGCCGATTTTAAGCATCATTCAGAGACACGTAACCTGTGAAGGCCAGATTTCCACTGTATATAGGTATCATCTATATTTTCTCCTTCTTATAATAGGAATATCAAAGCTAAGACTACCATTTTATATGCTTAAGCGCTTATCTAAAATGACCACTAGAGTGAAAAACCGCCCAAATCATTCTTCTCATAGCATATTTCACCATGGTTTAATTAAGCTATTAGTTTTGAACGAATTGAAGAAAAGAAATTGGACCTAGCTACATTTTCTCTTATGGTTGGGGTTCAAAGTAGAGAAATATCAAGTTGTATAAGAACATGGCAATGGAAAGAACAAGGAAAGGAAATCCCCTCCAACTAAAGGGTTAATATCTCAATCCAAAAAATGTAACCATGGTCAGCAAGAAACCCCCAAACAACCCAGAAGTTACAAAAGAAAGGTCACTAAGCAAAGATTTGGTCATGAAATGGATGTAGAAATAACAACTATAATTCTATAAGTAAAGATGCTAAGAAAAAGCATAAGAAATATATCTTGCTACTAAGATAATTCTCACAAGCATACATAGGAAAAATAGAGAGAATAATATATATTGAATAACATGAATGAAGAGATGAATATTGGAGTGTATCCTTACATTGAATAATGATGAATAATAGTGTACATAAATAGTACATCCCTCATAGGTAAAATTGAGTTGTATTGGAGACAACTCATTAATCTCAGAAAGATAGACTTACTAAATATGATGATCCCCCATAGGTGGCTAAAGCACTTCCCAAATCAGTCAAGGACCTCATGAATTAGCAAAAGCATGAGTGAGTTGTCAAGAGTGATGGAAAAACATGATAATCCTAGAGTATTGAGATAAAATCATGGAGGATGGGTTGGAAACAAAAGATAACAGTTTCCTAGTTGACTAGCTTTACCTTATCCACTGAAAAAGATGGAATAAAGCAATACGACATAATCTGCAGGAAAGCACAGTTACTAATTCTGGAAGTAAATAAAGTAGACATGATCAACCTAGAATAAGGATTAAAGTGCTTCTGGGGTATATATGGAAAGTGTTGACTGTGCTATGCAAGTGGATTCCAACTATCTAAGCTAGTGGGTAGGAAATTAATCAAAATTGATTAAATATTTTATCCTAAGTTATGAAGTGGGTTTATTATATTCCCACACCCCCATTTAAGTCCAATTTTATGATGTTTATGTCCAAAATATAGGTGTATATAGGGCCCAACAACAAGGCTATGGTCACCCTTTGCAATTATTCATGTCTAGAAAAGTGAGGAAAGAGGCAAAACCACATGGGGAAAATCCTCCCTCAAGAAAGGACAAGGCACAAAATTTGAAATAACATATCTTTATTATGTATTTATCTTGACTTGAATGAGTTGAATGAATTGCTTCTGGTGAAAGGATTGATGAATAAGCTTGTAGACTCCTTGATCATGCACTAGAGTGTATAATTTGCAAGAAAGAAGCAGGGAGACTCTTGATATCTCATCATGATGAAGGAGGAGAATTATATGAATGATTCTTGCTACTATCAAACTCTTATCTGAAAACAAAATCTGAAATGGAAAATAGTTTTGTGCATACTCCTTCCCATAGAGTACAAAAATTAAGACAAATTGTTACACAACCAATTCCTTGAGTAGCTGCAAAATTGTGATGTGAATCGTATGTCATTCTTCCAATATGATGTAGCACCTTCCAAGAAATAATATGAGGCTAAAAATATATGATATATTAGAAACATTAGCATATGGAACAACACATATAAAGGATTCAGTGACTCCATGAGGATATAGGGCTAGACTAGGAAAACTATGAACAACTGGGGAAAACCGATGAGTGTAAAAATATGAATGATAAATGGAATTGATATCTGAACCATAAGTGTTTAGAATAGATAAAAAAATGTGTAATATCACTACAATGATGACTAAGGCTGTGGATAACCAACCGGTGAAATATAGGCGAGACTTCAAACCATGTAATATAAGTAACACTGCATAAGAGACCAATGAGGAATCAACGAGTGAACTTGGGATTTGTATAGTATTAGGAGTATTCAGAGGTGTGGTAGATGGTATGGATGGTGGTATGAATGGTGTCATGACATGTATATCATCCTAAAAATATGCTTCTAAATTGGAATTATGGAGTGAGGAAGAGCTGCTTAAAGACAAGTTAGTATCTAGTGAAAAATCACAATTATTGAGAGATGAATCTAGGAGACTAATAGGTCGATTATCAAAGAAAGGATATGAGATTTATGATTCTTATATATCAGAAAATGAATCTATAATAGAGACATGAGGAAATGATTTTACTCTGGCACTCAAGTAATATTTTATATCACCTTGGAACTGCGCATTATGACACTATTATGAAGAATCAACATGCTTCGCTAGCTCATCTGGAACTTCGATGTTGTGCTTCTCAAGAAGTTGAGACATGATGTCCATATTCTTCTTGAAACATTTATTCTATAGATGAAATCCCTTGCTGCAATAATAACACTTGGATGTTCTTCATTTCTTCTTAACCTTCTTCATCGAATCTTCATCAGTAGGCTTCGAACTTTCATCTTCAATTTCTGACTTTGGCTTCTTCTCTTTCACAATTTGCTTCTCTTTGGATTTGGTATTCTTGCTTCCTTGAACCATGAGAGCATGATCCTTGCCCTTGGAATATTTACAAGCACCAATCTAGATCAATTTCTCTTGATTATTTCTTAGTGGACCAAAGACGGTACACAAAGAAGACATTTTCCAATTAGAAACAATAGGCCTAGTAGAATGAAAAGTAGACACAAAAACTGAGTATTCAGGACCCAATTTAGAAAGAATGGAAAGGAACAATTGATCATGTTTCTTCTCAATCCCACAATGTTTGATCATTATAACAAGTGACTTGAATTTGGTGAATAAACCCTCAATAGAATCAAAACTACTTGGACTCATTGAGAATAACTCAATCTCCAACTTATGCGCTCTTAACTCATATTGAACTCCAAAGAGAGACTCAAGTTTGGTCCATACTTGGTTTGGAGTGGTCAAACCATCTATATTAAAGAGTAGATAAGGAGAAATAAAGAGGCAAATCAATTCATAGGCTTCATCCAACCTATTATGCCACTTAGCTTTCTCAATAACATCATTGGGCTCATTCTCCAAATCTAGAGTAACTCTGTATAGTCCCTTACTGTGTAATATAATGCAAATTTTGTCTTTCCATTCATGATATTTTAAGGGATTCAAGTTTATATATAAAGAATAATTCATACTAGTGAGTTGATGTGGTCAATAAGAAACTCTTTGCAACCTGCAAAAATAAAATAGGAGAAAATCTTGTAAGCTTAAAAGCAAGCTCTTCGTCAGAGAGGGATATGAGACTGGATGCGCTCTGATGGAGAGAACATATAGCTCCTCAACTCTATAGAACTTGAAAAAACTTCCACTCTGATACCATGTAGAAATAACATCTCTAATTATATTTGTAAAGATGTTAAGAAGAATCCTGGATGCATGTGTGAGACAACACGATGACAGGCGACAGGAAGGAGGCAAGGCGCATGCCAAGGAAAATGGCAGCCCCTTCCCCATACCTTCGTACATATAAATCTTGGCTCGATGACCCTACGTCTACGTTGGAGGATGCATCATGCATGTAAAATGTATCATACTCTGCAACTAGGATATGGAAGGATATGGTTTCGAATTTAATCACAAACGATCACGGTACTCGCTGGTCATTCAAGGCTCCTCGACCATGCCAATAGGTACTTGGTTTAGCCATCAAGGGATGTATCAATGAAGGGGAATGCCTTATTTCAGGCAGAGGTAGAGGGAAAATATGGAAACTAACTCCATTTCTTTGCAGTTCACCCTCCTGCGATCGTTCTCCATTATTAGTGGAAGGTCTGCTCTCCATAGTGTACGGAAGGGAAAGGCAAGGGGAAAGCCAGACTTCATTTGTTTTCCTCTGTTTGCTTTGAGTATTGGGCTAGTTATTATATTTTATTCTAGGATGGGGAAAAAACTTATAACACTGTTTATTATTGCATTGGATATAACCAGTCTCATAACCACTCAGCTGAATATGGCTTCGCATAATGTGGACTAGGAAGCTCTTTTCTACCAGGAAACTCTGGAGCACATATGTAACTCCATCGCAGTCATGGAGAAGGAAATATTCAGGGAATTTCAGCTCAAAATAGGTCGAGAGGTTACTATTTCACATTATTGGCGCTTAAAATTCATTCTCTCAAGGGCCATGAGGGAATGAGAGAGCTTCGACGATTTGGTGAAGTTAACTGTGGGAACCTTCAAAGAAGACATGAAAAATAGCCTAGAGAACATGAAGGATCTCATACAGCTCACTGAGCCACCCTTTCATCATGCCAAGAAGAGTAACAACGAAGCTGGAACCAACCATTTCAATGAAGATGAAGCATAATATACCAGATAAGCTTAGTCTCCTCGTTGTTTTCTCATTTTGTGCTCTCTTGTTTGCTCAAGGATCATGCTATGTTGAAGTCTTATTTCTGTTTATTTCCTCCCTACAAATTCTATAGTTTTATGAGGTTGCCATTGTTTAAAGGATGGGAAACTCGCACTTTTCATAGATACACAGTCTGGTCTATTTTGCACACATTTTTGTTTTGGTTCCAATACCACTGGTTGAATCCCTGTATCATAAGTAAGGATCAGAAATGTAATATGGTTTACTTATTAATATAATAGAAAAAGTTCACTTATTACTTGAATCCCTGTATCATAAGTAAGGATCAGAAATGTAATATGGTTTACTTATTAATATAATAGAAAAAGTTCACTTATTACTGACAAAAAAAATATGCTAAGAAGAAGCACATGAAATAGATCTTGCTACTAAGATAATTCTCACAAGCATACACAGGAAAAATAGAGAGAATAATAGAGACTGAATCACATGAATGGAGAGGTGAATATTGGATTTTATCCTTCCATTGAATAATGATGAATAATATTGTACACAAATAGTACATCCCTCATAGGTAAAATCGAGTTGTATTGGATCCAACTCATCAATCTCAGAAAGATAGACTTACTAAATATGATAAACCCCCATAGGTGGCTAAAGCGCTTCCCAAATCAGTTAAGGACCTCATGAATTAGAAAAATCATGAGTGAGTTGTCAAGAGTAATGAAAAAACATGCTAATCCTGGAATATGGAGATAAAATCATGGAGGATGGGTTGGCAATAAAAGATAGCAGTTTCCTAGTTTACTAGCTTTACCTTATCCACTGAAAAGCTAGAATAAAGCAGTAAAAGACATAATCTGAAGGAAAGTGCAGTTACTAATTCTAGAAGTCAATAAAGTAGACAAGATCAACCCAGAATCAAGATTAAATTGCTCCTGGGGTATATATGGAAAGTGTTGACTATGTGGTGTTAGATTTTTAATGGTTATACCAGATCTAAAAACATTTAGCATAATAAAATCATAACCATAAGCAAAGGATCACTGAAAGAAAGACAAATGCAGCAACACAATAGAACACAAGAGAACACAAATATTTTCCTCAAGGAAACCACCAGGGAGAAAACTCCATAAAAATTCCTCAGTATAGAATTCGACCAAGACAGTGTAAAACCCCAGCAACAAGAATAGTTGCTTATCTTCCACAATATCCTCTTTCTCTTTCTCTCTCTCCAGCACAATAATTGAGTGTAAGATGTGTGTGAATGAGAGAGGCACCTCACCTATTTATATTCATTAGGTAAGTGTCTCAAATAACTAACTAGGTCGGCCAGGTTCCCTAATTAGGGTCGACCTACCTTGGGAGACTCAAAATACATTTTGTATATTACTTATGTGGGTACTATTGCCCCGACTTACAATGGAGGGTTTACCTCATGAATTTTACATGACTAATTACATCAAGGACATCTCTGAATGGAGGAATAACATCTCCAAAGGAGAATACAACAAAAGTACAATAGAATATCTTCCGAAGTTACAATATTTTAACACTCCCTCTTAACTAGGAAGGTATTCTGCATCAACAACAACCATCATTACAACTATACAACTGACTGGTGAATCTCTATATTTCATAGGAAGTTTTGGAACATCATCATACATCTTCATCATCGATCTTAGCTGGATCATCTTCTGTAATTTCAGTGTGTAAATACTGAATCATCTTCTGTATGTGCTAAATCATCTTCTATCAGAATATAAGTACCGAATCATCTTCTAGATCATCTTTTGTAGTATCAGTATGTGGATACTGAATCATTTTCTATAGCATGAGTATGTACATACTGAATCATCTTTTTTCACGTCAGTATATGAATACTGGATCATCTTATGAATACTAAACCTTCTTCTGTAACATCAGTATGTGAATATTGAATCATCTTCTGCCATATCAGTATGTGAATACTAAATCATCTTCTGAACCTTCTTCTGTAACTTCAGTATGTGAATACCGAATATTCTTCTGCCATATCAGTATGTGAATACTGAATCTTCTTCTGAATCATCTACTTTCCAGCATCAGTGTGTAAACACTGAACCATCATCTGTAATATCAACATTTTCTAAATAATCTACTTGCCAACATCAGTGTTTAAACACTGAATCATCATTTGAACTATCATCATCTGCATATTCAGTATGTGAATATTGAACCATCATCATCTGTATATCCAGTATGTGAATACTGAAAGCATCACCATCTACATCATAAGTATCATCATTTGCATCTTTAGTATGGGAATACTGAAACATCATCATCTGTATCTTCAGTATAGAAATACTGAATCGTTATCATCTGCATATTCAGTATGTAAATACTGAAACAACATCTATATCTTTAGTATGGGAATACTGAAACATCATCATATGTATCTTTAGTATAGAAATATTGAAACATCATCATCTGCATCAACAATATATGAATACTGAAACAATCAACAATATCATTAGCATGTTAGTGCTAAAAACCAAATCATCTGTAGTGTTAGATCATCATCTGCATTACTAGCATAGAGATGCTGGGACAACATCATCACCATCAACATAGAAATGTTGAAACAACATAATCATCATCAACACAAAGTGTTGTGACTTTAACTACATCAACATTAACGGCACAGGGTGCTAGGACCACAATCATATCAACAACATCAACACAAGGTGTTGGGACCATAACCACATCATCAGCATCATCATACAAATGTTGAAGCAACAACATAATCAATATCAGTATGTAAATACTGAAATTACCTCACCATCGTCAGTATAGAAATATTGAAACTATCTTATCCACTTCAGTATAAAAATACTGAACTTGCTACATTAGTAGAAGAATACTGAAACTATCAATCATCTCATCAATTAACAATCATCAGTATGAGAATATTGAACCTGCTACATCAGTATAGGAATACTGAAAACTATCTCAACAATCATCAACGTGAGAACACTGAGAATATATCAACAATCATCAATCATCAGTGTAGAAACATTGAAACTATTGCAATCAAGCATCTCAACAATCAACCATCATCGGTGTGATAACACTGAAACAATCATGTCAACAATTAGTGTAACAACACTGAAACTATCATCCCGACTATCAGTATAAAAATACTGAAGCACACATCTCATCAATCATCAGTATAACAATATTGGAACTTTCATTAGTATAATAATACCGAATCAACCATCTCAACAATAAACATATCAATGTTGAACCAATCATCTCAGCAACCATCATTATAACAACACTGAGCTCATAAGTATAAAAATATTGAACTACACATCTCAGCATATCAATGTTGAACCAATCATCTCAGCAGCCATTAGTATAACAATACTGAGCTAAAAATTCACTAGTATAATAATACTGAACTACACATCTCAGCATATAAATGTTGAACCAATCATCTCAATAGCCATTAGTATAACAATACTGAGCTAAACAGTCATCAGTATAATAATACTGAACTACACATCTCAACAGTATAGAAATATTGTAACAACCATCCTGCCCTCTAACTATCTCGGAGCAGCATCACGATGAGTTCTCTAGTAGATCCACCCGAGCATTTTGTCTAACATACTAACCCTTTTGAGCCAACAAGCCTAGTTAGATAGATGGATCTTCCTGGGGACCAACAAGCCTTGTACTGGCTTACAAACCCACTTGGGTTAAACTCATCTAGCCAGACATACTAATCCCCCTAGGATTAATAGTCCTCGTCTGAATAACCCTTTTGGGCCAAACTGGCCTAGCTAGACTTACCCTACTCTAGACTGAGCTACTCACCACTACATCCTTCTTCCATCTACCGTCACTCCCTCTTTTGATAGAGGTCCTTTAAGACTACGCCAAGCATGTCTCGAAAGTATTCAAACTTTACACGATCCAGAGGATTAGTCAACACATCTGCCACTTGTTCCTTTATAGGATTCAATTTCAACCTTGTAGTCAAGGTTGTGATCTCCATCACTCTAGTTGATCCTCAAGTTTCTCATGTGACTATATGTGCTATCCCATGGGTGCCTATTTGAACTTGTACAAATCCTTCTTTGCATAGGTGGTTCTTTGTAGAGAGTCTCAAACCATATAGGTTGTTTGATTTGTTCTTCTACTTTGATTACACCAATGGTCTAGAGTAATATATACTACTGAAGAGGTGTGTCTAGTTCCTATAATCGACTCTCTTTGTTGATAGAAACCATGAAACTTACTTCATATCTTTTGATACTTCGATCGGCAGTGTACTTGATCTTCTTCATAAAACTTCCCTTTATGTCTTGAGCTCATATCCAAACATCATTCTGTACGATCGACTAGTACTTCTAGAACATATCATCCTTTTGTTCTTCCTTCTTGGTACATTCTTTCACAAAGTGTCCTTTCACATCACAACTGAACTATTGAGTTGTGAGATGTCCTTCTATTCTTGGCGGGAATGTTCTTCATTCTTGTTCTTTTTCTTCTTGGCCTGAGTTGTTAGGGCTTGATTCTCATCTCTTCTTCAATCAATCGTACATTTCTCCATATGTGATCTTCCTACTAGAACAATTCTTTTGACTAAAACTAGAAGACCATTCAAAGTTGTAATTTATGCTTTTTCTTCTTTGACATTGTCTTCAACGGCTTCTAATTGATCCTTGAGATGAGATCTTCTTGTGAATTAATCATTGAATGTTTTCTGACATTCCACCTCCACATTCTTGAGTTGAGTTCTCAAGGTCATATTCGTACATGTTGATCATTTCATCGGACATATCCTTAGGGGTCTTCAAGGATGATACATGTGAGATCCAATGGAGACAAAAATACTCATCTTTGTTTTTTATTAGGTCTTTATTTTTCTTTGCTTTGACTTCATCTCTGTCTAGATATGCAGCTCTTTCTTTGACACAGTTATTCATGCTTCTTTAAGTATGGTAAGCACTCTATAGTTCCATGCTTAGAAGTTCTTGACTCTTTCAAGCTTGTCCTCAAGCTTGGTACTATTTGTCATTATGATAAAAATGAGAACCTCAAATTGAAATAAAGAGGATGAAACTTACAAGTGAGAATGCTTCAACTTGATGCTTGCCTTTTGAAAGACTGCTTCTAGTGGACCTAGGGTTTGATAGAGAAGCCCTAATTTTTCAACTTAGGTTTCTTTTAGATCTGATTGTATAGAAATATGCACCTCCTCAAGGCAAGCGGAGTAGTATACTTATTTTCCCAAAACCGTGGACAAAACTGCAAAATATCTGATGCCCTAGTTTTCTCCGGCATCAGTGTTAGGTCAAAAAATGAAAGTTCACAGAATGAGAAAATTCTTACATAGATATATGTACCTTCCTAGGGCGAATTTGATGGTCCTCCTTTTTCAACTGATTGGTGGAGGGAACTACCCAAAACAGGAAGCCCTAGTTTTTTTCTGGTTTCTTCTGCATAAATGATTGTTCTTGTTTCTGCAATATCTCCGAAAGTACTACTCCTTTGTGTCTGAAACTTATCACTGATGTAGACTCGCCTGTAATATTTTGTCAAAACCCCAAATTTTCCAAAATAATTAAAAAAAATTTAGATGCATATATTTTCATTAAATATAGTCATTAACTGTTTGATTAGTTCTATGTTACTAGATTCAGATCTGAATGATCTTTTGATTATGCTTATCTTTATGGAAATATCTTCTTTTCAATTACTGATTTGTTTTTCTATTTGCGACCACAAGGTGGGATTGTCATGAAAACTAGGCTTACTTAGCTTCCGAGCTAACGCAGAAGTTTTCCTTCTCTTACAGATATACAGGTAAGATGTTCGGGTGCTGCTAACAAATCTCTAAAGTATTCCATAACGATTCGCTTGTATAGAATTAATTCAGTAAAAGAATATACATGCTAGTCAGATTTATCAAGCTTATAAAGGTAAAGCTTTACTATGATTCTTTTTTTTTAAGATCTTACGAACAGAGAAATGAATTCTACTAGTGAAGATAGCAGCTATCTTTCCTTCATGAAAGAAGGACTTAATATTCTACGAAGTATGAGACCATTTGATGTTCATACTAGGTGTAAAATGCGATAAATATTTCTTTACTAGCTCAGAAGGTAAGATGGAAACACAAAGTCAAAGATTTAATTTTAATTGTTCATAAATTACTGGACCACACCATAATTGAAATTGCAACTGCAATTGTAAAATAATAAGTAGGTTTTAAATACCAAACTTATACTTTTCTTAAATCAAGAATTTTCAAGGTTTGTTACTTGATACAAGTCACTTTTAAAGTCTTCCTTTAGTACTTAAGGATCTGTATTGTTTTGGAAAACTATTTCTATTCCATGGTCAATATTTGGATGAAATACCTTTAATTCATTCCTAGATTTATATACTCAATTACTGCTTTATGATTTTCATAACTATACTATCAAGCAAAGAAGGCTAACTTACCCAAGCTAACTATCATATAATGACTTTATAATATCTTTTATAATCTTTGAGCTTGAATTTGACCAAAGACTATTTCTCACAAAAATGATTCTATGAATATTAATAGGATTGTTATTTTACAAACAAGGAATGATCATAAGGTCAAGAGTAAAACCATCATCATGATCAATTGATCACTTCATTTGATTATTACAATTCTATAGACTTTATATTATTATTCCCTTTACCTTCATTTATGAACTAGGGCAATAGATAATATAGAAGATTGGTTTATAAACAGGCTACACCATGGTAAACTATTATTTCCCTTGCTCTTAAATCCCATTAACCAACAATAAAATCCTCCATACATAAATGTGTGACCAACGATGAACAATTTCTACGTTGTAATGTTTTCTAACATCATTTTAATGTTTACATGGTTGATTTTATAATGCAGGTGGTTGACTATGGTATAATGAACCTTAAGGAATCCCCACGATATGATTTGGTTTGTGAAATCATTGGTAAACTTGTCGCGAAACTATAATGTTCCTACCCACTGCATGCCAATTATTAAAAGGGTTACGTGGGCTCTTTCCAGCCATGCACTAGCGTTTAAAAAGGTTTGACTCAAACCCTCAGATCATCATTCTTCCACTGCCTTTGGGCCTCCGGCCGCTCTGTGATAACCTCCTTGTCCGCTCCGCTATTGCATTGTCTGCTAGCAGTCCATATGCTGGTTCAACTCCTCGTGGGCTCATCTACTTCGTTGTGAGGAAAGTTACTGTGTAGAATAGCTTGCTGTTGAATGTTGAGCATCATCGATTCCCTGAGGGTTTCTCCATTGGCGTCCCTCGCCCGAACTCTTTACTGTGTAGGTCATCGCCTTAACTTAGTGATGTGAATCGTCCTCCATCGTGACAGGTTACCCATCGCTCTAGCGAGCTCCTTCTCTTCTATGGTAAATGAAGGGTTTACCCTTCCTCCTACTGGTATTTGTCTTGCTGTTCTTCAGTGGCCATATTTCTATTAGACTTTAAGGTATGTTACAAGGTTCCCCTTTGCTTTCTTTTCAAAGAATTAGCTTATCAATCCATAGTTTGGCAAGGTTTTTAATATTATGTTTATCCTTCGTTACAGGGTTGGAATTCTCCTCTTGGCGTGGAAGGCGCGAGACTTCAACAGCTGGCTTCTCCCGGTAAGCCTGGTTTTTATCCATGGCATTCTCCTCCTTGCTGGTCCTTTAGGATAGTTATGGGTTTGGCTTCATGGTGTGTAACCCTCACGGTTACTTTGGTTCATTTAGTGAACCTGAACGCTGTTAAAAGAGTTCGACTCTTCGTTTATCATGGGATCTTGGCTGAAGCCGAGACTGTGGGTTTTGGGTCTTTATTTGATTACTGTGTAAAGCATGCATAAATATATTACTATTTGTACAGTCTGTAAGCTTTATTTTGTAAATCATGTTGGTAGCCGTGAGGTGCAAAGGAGATAAAATCCTTCCTTTTGATGAACCTCAGTACATACTGTTAATTTTGACAGGGTTTACCCTGAACGTGAAGCTATAAGCTGTCCATACAATTTTTCTTAAATTAATATTTTTGCTGACTGTACAGTTTTGAAATAATATAATGTGTAAACTCGGCTTATTGAGCTTATATGAGTTCGATACCTCCGATTCCTATAAATTTGATAAATACCTAATTTACTCTTTGTAAATGATTTATGGTATTAGCTGGTAGGGTTTTTCCTGTATGTTAATAATATATCAGGTTAATTATTTACTCAAAGAATTTTATAAATTGTTATAATGGTTATATTTTGTAAATTATAAAGTCTGAATGTTTTAATGGCATTCTTTAGGTTACTGACAGAGTAACCTTGGTTACAGGTTTTATATTAATTTATGTTTATCAATAATAGGTTAAAACATTACTGTGATTTCCAAATAATATTATTTATGTACAGTAGATAGTAAGGCAGTAATTATTACTTATTATAATGATAAAGTTACCCTACCTGGAATGTTTATTACCTTTACTGCTAGCTCTGCTTAGGTTCTTTTATAAGTATAAATGGAAATAATAATTGTTCTTTGTTTATAAAATAAGCTATTATTAAAGTATCCTCAAAACTTACTATTAATCACACTATACTTCTGGAATTATAAGGGTTTCCAGTTATGTTTTATATAATATAGTTAAGCTTGAAGTCGAGCATTTTGTCACTCTGTTATTTGCTTACTGTTGATTATGCACTTGAATTTTTTACTCTCAATATTTCTCTTATAAATTTACTGTCAAGGATTATGTACTTGATTTAAACCTTGACTTACTAGTTATTAAGAAATTTGTAAGTAGTTTATACCCTTCAACTTATATAGGGTCTATATATTCTCATTTTATTATAATAATATTCTTGAGTACTGTTTATTTACCTCACAGTACAGAAAGTATAAATGGTTCCAGTTTGTAATTAATGTGATAATTACATTACCTGAAAATCAATAATGATAGTACTCCTATAGTATATGTAATAGACGTTTATTGTTATTAATACCATAAAGATATTATCTCTCCTGAAAGTACAAATGTATCTATGATTAAAACACTCACATCACTAAATCATTTAAATAACTACTAACATAACATCCAACCATTCACAGTTACTAAAAAAAAGACAGTTAGTTGACAGAACCTGCTTAAACTTTGGACAACAACAGCAATGGGAGGCCGTTCCTCCCTACCAACTCCTAGAGAGCACTCAAACAGCGGCTCCTTAGGACCCCCGAGCTTGCTCTGGTCTCCCTGGCTGGAACTAGGTGTAGCAATAGTCAGATACCAGTCTTCAAACTCAGTATTAATCCATAACTTATCAGTAAGTTCTCCCAGCTAACAAGCTGTAATAAACCAAGTTACTGCAGCATTCCTCTCAGAACAACTTCCTTACTGTTTTTCCCCCTTTCCTCAATGAATTTCCTAAATATCATTCACCTGAATGAATTCTCTCTGGAAAATATCTGAGCAGCCTTAGCTTTATTCATTGGGTACTTTTAAAAGATTGCCTAGGTCTTTTTTGGGTTAGTTGTCATTTAATGAGCCACCTGCTCTGATCCCACTTTCTTGGGGGGTCATGACCCCAAATATAGGGAAGTTGCCACCTGCAACTTAGGAAGTGTTTGAGGATGCTGCCACTTGTCTTTTGCCCTCCACCTAGTTCCATCCACCAGTTTGACCAGTAACCTCTTTTTAACAGCTCTCCCATGCTATTGTCTCCACGATTTATTTATTAATAATAAAATATTCTAAATTACATTCCACTTCTGTTGACTCTGCTGAGTCATCAGTTCCTACTTAGCATTAAATTTAGCATAATGTCTCAGGAATATAATTAAAACAATTAACATTACTTTACAAAATTGGGGTATGTGACATACACACCCCCTTAAAATGTAACATTGTCCTCGACGTTACTTATTCTTCATCCTCTGCAACCTCCTGGAACATATTTGGGTATGATTCCCGCATCTTACTTTCCAGTTCCCAGGTAGCTTCTTCAGGACTAAGGTGCTTCCATTGCACCTTCAACTGTCCAATTGTGCGGTTCCGTAGAGTAATTTCCCTCCTCTCGAGGATACAGTCCAGTTCCACCAGAACTTCTCCTTCTGGTTCCACCTGTACAACATTCCAATCAATCACATGAGTAGCATCATGAACATACTTTTTCAGAACAGAAATATGAAAAACATTATGCACTTTCAAGTTAGGTGGTAATGCTAGCTGATATGCAACTTGACCAATTCTGCATAAAATTTCAAACGGACCACAATAACATGGTGCTAGCTTTGCACAACTCCCCAGTATTAGAGAGATTTTCTTTGATCTTACCTTTATAAACACGTGCTCACCCACCTGGAACTCTTTGGGAGTTATTTTTAAATATGCTTGGCTCTTTTGCCGATCCTGTGCTACCTTCAAATTTTCCTGCACTTGTTTCACAATCTGTTCCATTTCCTTCAATAATTCTGGTCCTAACACTAATCTATCTACTGGATTATTCCAGGAGATAGGAGTGTTGCATTTATGCCCATACATAATTTCAAATGGACTGAACTTAGTTGATGACTGATAGTTGTTATTGTATGCAAACTCTGCTAAATGCAAGTAGTCTTCCCACTTACCTGGCTGATATTTAACATACATCCTTAACAAATCTTCCAGCACCTCATTTACTCTTTCTGTCTATCCATCTGTTTGAGGATGGAAGGAGGTGCTGAAATTCAGTGTTGTATTTAATCCCTTGAACAAGGATTTCCAGAAATTCCCTGTGAATTTAGGATCCCTGTCTGAAATGATAACCTTCGGTACACCATGTAGCCGAAAAATCTGCTTTAAGAATATGTCAGCTATGTTTGCAGCCTTGTAAGTAGTTTTAACAGGAATGAAATGTGCTGCTTTACTTAATTTATCTACCACCACCATAATTGAGTCATTCTGATTCTGATTTCTGGGCAATCTAGTAATAAAATCTAAGCTGATTATCTCCCATTTCCAACTAGGAATAGGCAATGGTTGCAGTAAACCAGTTGGATGTTGGTGTTCGGTTTTCACTAGTTGACAATCCAAACATCTAGCTATGTATTCAGCTACTTCAGATTTCATATTAGGCTAGAAATATTATTTCCTTAACATGGTTACATTCTTTTGGTAACCTGGATGTCCTGAGTAAGGTGTTTTATGAACTTCGTCTAGAATCAACAACTTGACCTTAGGAACATTAGGCACATACATTTTGTCCTTAAACAATAAAAATCCATCTTTATTTAGACTGTAACCTTTTATTAAGATTTCTGTAGGTTCTTCTTTAGCTGTAACTTGTAATTTTTGATAACTTTCATCCTGTTTTACCACTTCTGTAAGCTGTTCATTTAAATCAGAAGCATAAGTGTTGATTGCTGCTGTAAAGTTCATCTTTGCATTTCTGCTTAAAGCATCAGCCACCCTATTTTCTTTTCCTTTTATGTGTTGGATTTCAAAATCATATTGACTCAAGAAGGCTAACCACCTTGCTTGTCTTGCATTTAAGTTGGGCTGATCTAAAAGGTATTTCAGACCTTTATTATCAGTCATTAAAACAAACTTTCTTCCTATTAAGTGGTATCGCCACATTTTTAAGGCATGTATAACTGCAGTGAGTTCTAAATCATAAGTTGCATAATTCTTTTCGTGGATCTTTAACTTCCTGGACTCATAGGCAATGACATGCCCATCTTGAGTCAGCACACCGCCTAAACCATCATTACAGGCATCTGTGCATACCACGAAATCCTTATTAGGATCTGCTATTCTTAGAATAGGCGCACTTGTTAATAAGGTTTTTAATTTCTTAAAACTTTCTTCACATTTTAAGTTCCAATCGAATTTCTTGCCTTTCTTTTGCAAGGAGGTGATCGGATTAGCTATTTTTGAAAAGCCTTCAATAAATCTTCGGTAATAACCGGTAATTCCCATAAATGACCTAATATCTGTTATATCCTTTGGAACTGGCCAATCTTCGATTGCCCGAATCTTTTCGGGATCGACTGAAATCCCTTCTTTAGTCACTACGTGACCTAAGTACTGGATTTCATCCTTAAAGAAGTCATACTTGCTAAACTTCGCGAAGAGCTGTTGCTCTCGCAACTCTTGTAAAACTATCCTTAGGTGTTCTTTATGTTCTACTTCGTTTTTAGAGTAAATTAAGATGTCATCGATAAACACGACAACAAATTTATCTAAGTATTTATGCATTATATTATTCATCAGGCACATAAAGACGGTTGGGGTGTTGGTAAGCCCAAATGGCATTACGACAAATTCGTAATGTCCATACCTTGTTCTGAAGGCTGTCTTGAAGATGTCCTCATCTTTAATTCTTACCTGATGATATCCTGATCTCAGTCTATCTTGGAGAACACCGTAGCTCCTCGTAGCTGATCAAATAGATCATCTATGTGGGGCAACGGATATCTATTTTTAATATTCATTTTATTTAGTTGACGGTAATCTATGCATAGTCGCATAGTTCCGTCTTTCTTTTTGACAAAGATGACCGGTGCTCCCCAAGGGGACACACTGGGTCGAATGTACTTCTTATCTATTAATTCTTTTAACTATGATTTTAGCTCATTAAGTTCTAAAATATTCATACGATACAGAGCTTTCGAGCTAGGTACCGCACCTGGCACCAATTCGATAGTGAAATCCAGTTCCCTCCTGGGAGGTAATCCTGGAATTTCCTCTGGAAAGACATCAGTAAATTCATTTAAAACAGGAATATCTTCTATTTTTAACTTATCTTTTTCAGACCTACTTTTTAACTTATCTTCTATTTTTAACTTATCTGTAATGGTTACAGCATAGGCTTTACACCCTTTCCTGGCTGCTCTTTTCAGTTGTAAGGCAGAAATCTGCCTAATTACAGTTTTCCTAGGAATACCCTTAACCGTTACTGGTTGTTCATTATTATTTACGCACGTAAAGGTTTTATCAAAACAGTTTAAAACTACCTTGTGCCGCTCTAACCAATCCATACCAATCAGTAAATCATACGAGCCAAGTGTCAAAACATTAAGCTTAACTGTAGTTTTAAAATCATTCATAATTAAAGCACATTCTTTCACATAACAGGTTACTTTCCTTTTTGCCCCAGTGGCTAACTGAACTAACCAGGAACTATCAAAATTTTCAACAGACAATTTACACTTTTCCACTATCTAAGGTGCAATGTAGCTAAGGCTAGCCCCTGGATCAATTAAAATGGTTACTGGGGTTTGGTTAACCATACCTTCTACTTCCACCATGGAAGTCTGATAATCAACTTGGCGATTCTCCAACGCTGCATTTATTCTGGGCATAGTCCTTGCAAGTTCTCCAACAGTCATTTCATCCTGCACAGTTTGAATATTGCTGTTTGACTTTTTTCGAATTGGGTAGACCGAGGCATAGTGTGGGCCATTACATTCCCAGCACTTAACAGGCTCTTTTCGTTCAAAATTCTTAGTGAAACTCCCATGATTGTTTGCAGCTTCCTTGCCTTTAAAGTTACTGGAATTATTAGAATTATTAGAGACACCATTTCTATTTCCGTGGAAGTTCTTACTGTTAGAATAATTTCTGTTCTTATTATTCTTGAAATTCTTCTGGGGTACAAATTCATTTTTCTTGAACTCAGGCTGATTGTTATTTTTCTTAGCCTTCCAGTTGGCTATGCCTTCTTTCTTCTTGTTCTGTTCAAAATAGAAATTAGCCTTCCGCATGGCTTCCTCCAGAGTCTTCAGGTTATCATACTCGATTCTGTCCTTGATGTGATATGGCAGACAGCTGAGAAACCGCGGCACTTTAGGTTTCTCATCGACTAAATAAGGTACATACCTCAACAAGCTTAAGAATTTACTGTTTAAATCCTTCATAGTCATGGATCCTAACTTTAATTCATAAAATTCTTTAGCTCTTTCTTCGTAATATTGTTCGGACAGAAATTTCTTTTTGAAGTACCTTTTAAAGGTACTCCAATTAACTTCTTTTTCTTTGATCCCCTTGACTCTTTTCAGATCTTGCCACCATATGTCTGCTTTTCCAGAGAGATTATAAATTGCCATTCTTGCCTTCAGCTGATTTGAATAGTTGTATATCTGAAAATATTTCCTCATCCCGGATAACCAGGACTTTGCTTCCTCCCCTTTTTCAGTCTCTCCGTTGAAAGTTGGGGGCTTTATTTTTTTTAAACTCCTCGGAAATCTCTTCATATGGTCTGTATTTCTTTTTTCTGTCATACAACTCAGCCTCACTACTGTCACTAGTAGTGTAATAACTTTGTTGTTCCTTGAACCCTTCAGATGATGAACTGCTTTCAGCTTTAGCCAGCTTCATCTTTTTAGATCCTTTCTGATGGCTAGCTTCCTCAGATTCGAATATTTTGCTCCTCCCTTCAGTCTGAAATTTTTCCATAAAAATTTGGTTCAACTCTTCTTGAGTCTTCAAAATCCTTTCATTGTCCTTCTTGACTGATTCCATTTCAGTCTTCAAATCCTTTATAGTCTGCATCAGCTCTGAAGAGTGAGCAGTTACCTCTTCTAACATAGGTTCTCTGGACATTTGTCTTGTCTCAGTGTTTGGAGACCCCTCCTGAGCATATTCTCCTAGCTTCTCCATCTCTGTCTGTTAAATTCAGAAAAAGAAAGAATTTTCTGTTCTTTACATAAAACAAAATATAGGTTAGTATATTCTCTTTTTATTGTTCTACAGAAACTAGTTGGGCTACATTCAGGCCTAGTATTTGAACCATGTTCTGATACCACATGTCAAAACCCCAAATTTTCCAAAAAAAATAAAAATAAAAATTAGATGCATATATTTTCATTAAATATAGTCATTAACTGTTTGATTAGTTCTATGTTACTAGATTCAGATCTGAATGATCTTTTGACTATGCTTATCTTTATGGAAATAGTTTCTTTTCAATTACTGATTTTTTTGTTTTGTTTGCGACCACAAGGTGGGATTGTCATGAAAAACTGGGCTTACTTAGCTTCCGAGCTAACGCAGAAGTTTTCCTTCTCTTACAGATATACAGGTAAGATGTTCGGGTGATGCTAACAAATCTCTAAAGTATTCAACAACGATTCACTTGTACAAAATTAATTTAGTAAAAGTATATACATGCTAGTCAGATTTATCAAGCTTATAAAGGTAAAGCTTTATTATGATTCATTTTTTTAAAGATCTTACGAACAGAGAAATGAATTCTACTAGTGAAGATAGCAGCTATCTTTCCTTCATGAAAGCAAGACTTAATATTCCTACGAAGTATGAAACCATTTGATGTTCATACTAAGTGTAAAATGCGATAAATATCTCTTTACTAGCTCAGAAGGTAAGACGGAAACACAAAGTCAAAGATTTAATTTTAATTGTTCATAAATTACTGGACCACACCATGATTGAAATTGCAACTGAAATTGTAAAATAATAAGTAGGTTTTAAATACCAAACTTATACTTTTCTTAAATCAAGAATTTTCAAGGTTTGTTACTTGATACAAGTCACTTTTAAAGTCTTCCTTTAGTACTTAAGGATCTGTATTGTTTTGGAAAACTATTTCTATTCCATGGTCAATATTTGGATGAAATACCTTTAATTCATTCCTAGATTTATTTACTCAATTACTGCTTTATGATTTTCATAACTATACTATCAAGCAAAGAAGGCTAACTTACCCAAGCTACCTATCATATAATGACTTTATAATATCTTTTATAATCTTTGAGCTTGAATTTGACCAAAGACTAATTGTCACAAAAATGATTCTATGAATATTAATAGGACTGTTATTTTACAAACAAGGAATGATCATAAGGTCAAGAGTAAAACCATCATCATGATCAATTGATCACTTCATTTGATTATTACAATTCTATAGACTTTATATTATTATTCCCTTTACCTTCATTTATGAACTAGGGAAATAGATAATATAGAAGATCGGTTTATAAACAGGCTACACCATGGTAAACTATTATTTCCTTTGCTCTTAAATCCCATTAACCAACAATAAAATCCTCCATACATAAATGTGTGACCAACGATGAACAATTTCTACGTTGTAATGTTTTCTAACATCATTTTAACGTTTACATGGTTGATTTTATAATGCAGGTGGTTGACTATGGTATAATGAACCTTAAGGAATCCCCACGATATGATTTGGTTTGTGAAATCATTGGTAAACTTGTTGCGGAACTATAATGTTCCTACCCACTGCATGCCAATTATTAAAAGGGTTATGTGGGATCTTTCCAGCCATGCACTGGCATTTAAAAAGGTTTGACTCAAACCCTAATCGTCATTTTTCCACTGCCTTCGGGCCTCCGACCGCTCTGTGATAACCTCCTTGTCCGCTCCACTGTTGCATTGTTTGCTAGTAGTCCATATGCTGGTTCAGCTCCTTGTGGGCTCATCTGCTGTATTGTGAGGAAACTTACTGTGTCGAATAGCTTACTATTGAACGTTGAGCATCATCGATTCCCTGGGGGTTTCTCCATTGGCATCCCTCACCCGAACTATTTAATGTGTAGGTCGTCGCCTTAACTTAGTGCTGTGAATCGTCCTCCATCGTGACAGGTTACCCATCGCTCTAGCGAGCTCCTTCTCTTCTGTGGTAAATGAAGGGTTTACCCTTCCTCCTGCTGGTGGTTGTCTTGTTGTTCTTCAGTGGCCATATTTCTATTAGACTTTAAGGTATGTTACAGGGTTCCCCTTTGATTTCTTTTCAAAGAATTAGCTTATCAATCCATAGTTTGGCAAGGTTTTTAATATTATGTTTATCCTTTGTTACAGGGTTGGACTTCTCCTCTTGGCGTGGAAGGTGCGAGACTTCAACAACTGGCTTCTCCCGGTAAGCCTAGTTTTTATCCATGGCGTTCTCCTCCTTGCTGGTCCTTTAGGGCAGTTATGGGTTTGGATTCGTGGTGTGTAACCCTCACGGTTACTTTGGTTCAGTTAGTGAACCTGAACACTGTTAAAACAGTTCAATTCTTCGTTTATCATGGGATCTTGGCTGAAGCCGAGACTGTGGGTTTTGGGTCTTTATTTGATTACTGTGTAAAGCATGCATAAATATATTACTATTTGTACAGTCTGTAAGCTTTATTTTTTAAATCATGTTGGTAGCCGTGAGGTGCAAAGGAGATAAACTCCTTCCTTTTGATGAACCTCAGTACATACTGTTAATTTTGACAGGGTTTACCCTGAACGTGAAGCTATAAGCTGTCCATACAATTTTTCTTAAATTAATATTTTTGTTGACTGTACAGTTTTGAAATAATATAATGTGTAAACTCGGCTTATTGAGCTTATCTGAGTTCGATACCTCCGATTCTTATAAATTTGATAAATACCTAATTTACTCTTTGTAAATGATTTATGGTATTAGCTAGTAGGGTTTTTCCTGCATGTTAATAATAAATCAAGTTAATTATTTACTCAAAGAATTTTATAAATTGTTATAATGGTTATACTTTCTAAATTATAAAGTCTGAATGTTTTAATGGCATTCTTTAGGTTACTGACAGAGTAACCTTGGTTACAGGTTTTATATTAATTTATGTTTATCAATAGTAGGTTAAAACATTACTATGATTTCCAAATAATATTATTTATGTACAGTAGATAGTAAGGTAGTAATTATTACTTATTATAATGATAAAGTTACCCTACCTGGAATGTTTATTACCTTTACTGCTAGCTCTGCTTAGGTTCTTTTATAAGTATAAATGGAAATAATAATTGTTCTCTGTTTATAAAATAAGCTATTATTAAAGTATCCTCAAAACTTACTATTAATCACACTATACTTCTGGAATTATAAGGGTTTCCAGTTATGTTTTATATAATATAGTTAAGCTCGAAGTCGAGCATTCTGTCACTCTGTTATTTGCTTACTGTTGATTATGCACTTGAATTTTTTACTCTCAATATTTCTCTTATAAATTTACTGTCAAGGATTATGTACTTGATTTAAACCTTGACTTACTAGTTATTAAGAAATTTGTAAGTAGTTTATACCCTTCAGCTTATATAGGGTCTTTATATTCTCATTTTATTATAATAATATTCTTGAGTACTGTTTATTTACCTCACAGTACAGAAAGTATAAATGGTTCCAGTTTGTAATTAATGTGATAATTACATTACCTGAAAATCAATAATGTATCTATGATTATTATTTAGTTTAATTTTATAACATTTCGTTATTTATTTCTTGTGCCAATCTTGCGAAATACTAGGTAAAGTTCTGTAATTATTTAGTTTATCTGCTTGGTTATGATATATATAGATATATATATATATATAACCAAATATTACTACTTAGGATCTATCTCATATAATTATATATAGTAGCATTCATTTACAATCTAAAATAAGAAACAGCTCTGGAAACTGTTCGAGCTCAGTCAAAATAAATGGAAGAATAAGTAATGAAATGACTACATCACTAAACATACATACAGTCTAACACAGCTTGGTTTAACTTTAGAGTCTAAACACTATTTAATTACTCCTACTTTCAGTATTGTCATTTCAGCATATAGAAGTTAAATTCTTTAAACTGGAAGAAACAGTTGTAAGGTTTAAACCGCAGGTATACCTAGTCTAACATTTCTTTAATACAACTATTATATTCTTCTATCTGTTCTTTACAAGTAAATAGAATTACTGAGAATAAAATACTGTACAAGGGAATAATTTTATCTATAAACACATGCTACTATCAGTAAAACAAATATTTCTTCTGATGATAGGTAAGGAAACAATCTATTATTCTACAATCTCATCATACCATCTTTTTATAATTTTACCCCTGTGCTGGAGTACGGTCTGGTAAACCCAGATGTGGAAAAAAACAGTGGGTCTTTATTCTTCATCAACAGATTCAATTACTAATAAACTAAAACACTCACATCACTAAACCATTTAAATAGCTACTAACATAACATCCAACCATTCATAGTTACTAAAACAAAGACAGTTAGTTGATAGAACCTGCGTAAACTTTGGACAACAACAGCAATGGGAGGTCGTTCCTCCCTACCAAATCCTGGAGAGCACTCAAACAGCGACTCCTTAGGACCCCTAAGCTTGCTCTGGTCTCCCTGGCTGGAACTAGGTGCAGCAATAGTCAGATACCAGTCTTCAAACTCAGTATTAATCCAGAACTTATCAGTAAGTTCTCCCAGCTAACAAGCTGTAATAAACCAAGTTACTACAGCATTCCTCTCAGAACAACTTCCTTACTGTTTTCCCCCCTTTCCTCAATGAATTTCCTGAATATCATTCAGCTGAATGAATTCTCTCTGGAAAATATCTGAGCAGCCTCAGCTCTATTCATTGGGTACTTTTAAAAGATTGCCTAGGTCTTTTTTGGGTTAGTTGTCATTTAATGAGCCACCTGCTCTGATCCCACTTTCTTGGGGGATCATGACCCCAAATATAGGGAAGTTGCCACCTACAACTTAGGAAGTGTTTGAGGATGTTGCCACTTGTCTTTTGCCCTCCACCTAGTTCCATCCACCAGTTTGACCAGTAACCTCTTTTTAACAGCTCTCCCATGCTATTGTCTCCACGATTTATTTATTAATAATAAAATATTCTGAATTACATTCCACTTCTGTTGACTCTGCTGAGTCATCAGTTCCTACTTAGCATTAAATTTAGCATAATGTCTCAGGAATATAATTAAAACAATTAACATTATTTTACAAAATTGGGGTATGTGACATATTTCCATCACCATAGGTTAGAGCATATTTTGTTTCACCAATTGTTACTTATGTGAATTTTCCCAAGGTGACTTATTTCAGGACTATTCATCATAGCGAACTTGTATGGACTTCCACGTGTCATTCGTTCACCTTTGGGGTTTGAAACTTTTACCAAAGAAACTAAGGTCCGTTCCCTTTCTGTAACATCTAACGAAATTTCATTTGGACCTTCCTAGCCCGAGATATAGCGATTCTCCCTAGGTCACTTGTTTAAGGATGAATACTAGGAGAGGCTGGAACCATGAATGGGAGGATTCATATCTCCTAGAATACAGCGAATTTGAGGCTGAAAATGTTACACAAGGTACATCAGAAATTTATCTTTGGCCTGTAAAATGTTTGGCTCATGAGCCTTCTCCAATATTGATATATAGTGAAAGTCCCAAAATTACTAGTTTTGGTATTTTAGGGTTTTCAAGCATGAAACCCTAATATTTAATAGCTATAGCCGAAGCACTGTTTCGGCTGCACAAAGAATTATTTTAGGGTAGCTATGATACCATGTTATATTTTTAGTGGTTATACCAGATCTAAAAACATTTAGCATAATAACATCATAACCATAAGCAAAGGATCACTGAAAGAAAGACAACTGCAACAACACAAGAGAACACAAAGGTTTTCCTTGGGGAAACCATAAGGGAGAAAACCATGCAAAACTTCCTCAGTATATAATTCAACCAAGATAGCGTAAAACCCCAACAACAAGAATAATTGTTTATCTTCCACGGTATCCTCTTTCTCTTTCTCTCTCTCCAGCGCAATACTTGAGTGTAAGATGTGTGTGAATGAGAGAGGCGCCTAGCCTATTTACATTCATTAGGTGAGTGTCTCAAATAACTAACTAGGTTGTCTAGGTTCCCTAATTAGGGTTGGCCTAACTTGGGAGACTCAAAATACAATTTATATATTACTTATGTGGGTACTATTTCCTTGACTTACAATGGAGGGTTTACCTCATGACTTTTACATGACCAATTACATCAAGGACATCTCCGAATGGAGGAATAACATCTCCAAAGGAGAATACAACAAAATTACAATAGAATATCTTCCAAAGTTACAATATTTTAACATGTGGTGCAAGTGGATGCCAACTATCCACGATAGTGGGTAGGAAATTAATCAAAATTGATTAACTATTTTATCCTACGTTATGAAGTGGGTTTATTATATTCCCATAATGGATATAGAGGTAGAGAAAGGCAAGAAGAACGATGAGGTTGATAAGGAGCATATCATGGTAACTCCTAGAAGTCCAAGTCATTTTGAGGAAGAATTAGTGGATAAAGCATAAGAGTCAAGTATGCCTAAAGTAATACCCCAAAGGTAGAAAAAATATCTTCTTCTTTTCGAAATTATGGAGTTGTTCAATTGAGTCCTAAGACTAGGGATTCTAATAAACTTCAGCTAAATGTAAAAAATACTCTCAAATCCTAAATTGAAGAGAAAAATTATAGTTAATCTAGATTAATCTAACAGTGGAGAAGATACAATGTCTAAAGAAATGGAAGAAGTATTTTTATAGGCCCTAGAAAACATTGAGGAAAGTATCAAGCTTATTCTAGAATTACCAATAAAAGAGTATGTTGATAAAGGAAAAGGGGTTATCCTAGATTGCAAAGAAGGAACCAGTTTGAATCCTACATACATTACTAAAGCATAGAGTTTGTATATGACCAAATACTAAAGCATAGTTTTGAATGTCAAAAGGATTCTGTAAATGAAAGTTGAAAAAATCAACATTTGGATAATTCAAAGGATAAGTTACATGAGGAAGAAATATCTAAAATTATAAATCTTCGAAAAGCTTTGCAGCATTGCAAAACCCATAATTCACATTTGAATCATTTTAATGATCAGTTGTTGCAGGCTAATCGAAGACCGAGATAAGACTTGGAGGAGATTAATACAAATTACGCTGAGTTAGTGCAAGTTGCTAAAGACGCTGTAAAAAGAAGAAAATTAGCTCAGATAAAGAATGAAGAATTAACCAAACATAATGAGGAGCTTCAAGGAAAGGTACAAATCATGGACAAATAATTCTTGCGGTTACAATTAAGATATCAAGCATTGGATGGTTTAAACATGTTTTTAGAAGCAACTTGTAGCATTTGATTTGTTCTAGAAAGCATTATGTTATCTACATGGAAATTAAGGATGTTTACTAGTTTGGGTCTCCTTTTATATCGAAATAGATAATCAAGTAGTTTTGTTAGTCATATATTTTTATGTTTATTTAATCATGAATTAATGACTACCCGATATAGGATTGGCTTGTCTATTTTTGGACCTATTCAATCCTTTAATTTTGGATCTAAAACTGTTTTAAGATTTCTCCCTTAGTATAAATGTAAATTTTTTAATAAGAAAAGGGGTTGGTACGAGAGATAGAGAGGGTTATGTATGGAATTATATCAGAATACCCTTTTATGAATGTAAGTTATATTGAAGACTATTTTTGAAGATGAAATGCCATTTATGATCCAACTAGACTTATAATAAATTGTAAATGCATGCCATGTTTTGATGAATCTCTATTGTGTACATGTAATTAATAAATTTTTATCATTCATAGTCACTTTCAGTCTCAGTGTGTTTACATATTTATTTAACATAAAGTTTTTTCTGTTTAAAGTAATGCTTAACCATGAAATATGAGTACATTTGGTATCTTATATTGATTTTGATTGGATTAGTTCAAACAATATATTGTATTTTCTATTCTAGTATTCTCTATTTACTTTTCAGATCTTAAATTGTGTACGATTTCTTGTTTGATTATCACCCTCTTAGCTTGTCCATGTTATTAAAACTTATCTATCCTCTATATATATGAATCATAACTCCTAGATGCCTGGATTTGTACTTTAATAGTTTAGGTGCAAACTCCAGTACAAACATCTTCTGACACCATTCCAGGGATGAGATTGAATTATTTCCATGGGATTAGTTTCAAAAGCTATGATTTTGATAGTGAACATAGTCAAAATAGTTTTAGAATACTACACCATTCACCTCAATAATTTTGGCTAATAAGGGTGTGGGAACTTGGAGTAACCCTCATTCAATCAATATTCCACCTCGATCTGACCTAGAAAGGATTATTCGACAAACTAGGGATCAACAAAAGGAAGGTATTGGTTATGCAACAGATAAGCAATATGTAAAGAAATAAGTTGAATCAATGCATACTAATTTAATTCCTGAGTTAGAAATCTTCTCACCTAAAGGGGAGGGAAGAATTAAAACATAATCACTCCAACAACCTGAAGCCTTTGATCTTGAAAATAGTCTAGATAAAACTAGAGCCCTTATTGAATCAGTTTCCACTAGAATTATTGGTTACCAAAAGTCTGCATATTTTAATTTTCCTCAAGAAATTTCTCCCTCCTTTCTAAATCCTCGTATTCCTAACTTAAAAGAGGAAGGTGAAATTCCTAATTGGAAGCAAGGTTTGTCAATTTCTATTCCTGAACATCAAGATTTTGGTTCAAAGTCACAAGTAATAATTTATAAAACCTTCACAAATCCATTAGCTGCAGAACTAGGAAAAGAAGAATCTAAGTATATACCTCTTACCAACAAAATTGATTTTTCATCATCTCCTCAGATTCATCCTGTTTCAACCCAATCTATACCGTATTAATTAATTATATCAATAAATATAGTATCCCCCCATCCTTCAACTGCTCAATAATTCTCAAACATGGAAGCAACTCAACCTAATAGGATGCAAGCTATTGTTGCTGCTAGGTATGATCCATTAATACTATCTCAACGACTAAATGCATTGCCTGGCGGTGATTATTTAAAATATCTTCCAAGTTTTAATGGAAAAAATGAAACCTCAACTGAAGAACATTGGAATGCATATTATAATTATGCTAATAATCAAATTATTGAAAATGAAGATGTATGGATGTGTGTGTTTGTGCAAATCCTAGATGGGGAGGTTAGGAAATGGTTTAGGGAATTACCATCTCGGTCAATAAACACCACCGAAGTGTTTGAAGATTTTTTTTATGAAAAAATGGGGAGATGTCAAAGATCATTTGTATTACTTAACTGATTTTTCATCTTTGAAAAGAAAGTTAGAGGAGTCAGTTACTAATTTTTCAAATTGTTTTAATAAGATGTATGGAAATATTCCTATAGAGATAAAGCCAACAAAGACTTCAGCTAAGCTTGCTTATGCAAATGCTTTTGATGCATATTTTTCATTGTTATTGAGAGAGACAATACCTAATACCCTTATGAATATGCTGGAGGTAGCTTTAGAAGTTGATTCAAACATTGGGGGGACATAGAAACTTAGAGGGAAGTCTCAGCATGAAGAAGGTGAGAAGAGAAAGAAAAAAGTATTAGGTCCTACTTCCTCATTGTTGGTAATAACTCCCGATTCGATATATA
>LPNX010268655.1:318514-331600 GCA_001517045.1 Pseudotsuga menziesii | reverse complement strand
CAAGAATCAGAAAATTTACTAGCATCTTGGTCATCTGTCTTCTGGTTATGCTTGTCTTTGATTGAGTCCCATGAGGCCCAACACAAATCTGATGTGTGCCCAACCTTTCCGCAACGCTTGCACTGCAAATCTAATCTTTTGCTTCTACCCCCTCTGCCTCTGAAATTTCTTCTTCTTCTGCCTCTCTCTTTGTCGCAATCTCCCTTGGAAGGGTCTTTGGATTGGTCTTTGCCAGCTAGGGCAGCACCAATACTAGATGCCAAAGAGTGCATCTTTACAACCGTAAGTGTAATTTATAATAATAAACTTGTTATGACAAAGAGAAATAGAAAAAAAACCAATAACCTTGCAGGTCTACAGTCTCTGCCAAGGTGATTTACAATCAGCAGCAATACAATTTATATGGTGCTGTTCAAAAATAATAAGCTCTACAACTGTTTACAACAATATTTTCATGTCACCTGACAGTGCTAGTGTTCAAAGGAACATATCAGAATGATTCCAACATTCAGCAGTCAATATACTCAACGCACATATAAACTTACAGCTCGCGGTAGATAGCAAATACAAATAGCAGCACTCTCCCGCACTAAATTAGGGCAAAATTAGGTTTTGTGTCAACTGTCACAAACAATTACAGCTCCAAGAGTTTACCTTCACGCAGTTTCACAGCTTCACAGGCTTCACTCAGGCACAGCTTCTTCACCTCTTCACGCAGGCTCTTCACCTCTTCATGCAGAAGAAAATATCACAATAAACTTCCCGCATAAAAATAGGGTAAAATTAGGGTTTTGTGCATTCTCCAAGCAGCACGCAGTCAGCATTCACGCAGGCACTCTCGCTGTGAACACACTCTCTTCATGCACAGTACAGCTTAATGGACTCGGATTCCAAACAATAGGAATGGCATGTACATAGCAGTCAGCACACAGCATGATAAGCAAGAGTCTTCAATAGAGAACGCAGTCTATACAATCACAACGCAGTCTATATAATCACATATATCACAACACAATATATGACATATCGGTCACAACATAATATATCAATCTTCTGCAGCATGTATGCAGTCTTCAAGTCGCAGGAAGGAGATCGGCACCCAGTCTCCACGCAGTAGCCTTTTCCACGCAGGTCATAGCTTCCACGCTGGTGTAACCGAACGCTGGTCTTCACTCACAGCACACTGGCTCATACGCAGGCTCAGATCAAACTATATCAACGCCGCTGTCTTCAGTCCAACGCAAGCAGGCAGCACACAGTCTATACTTCAGGATCAATTGTAGATTTTGTAGAATCAATACTAACTCCTTAACGCAGCATACAGCTCGCAGCTCGCAGCATAAACGATGGGTATTCCAACGGTCACCAATGATTTTACCTTCAATGCAGCCTTCAACACTTCAACACTCAATCTTTAAAGCATCAACCGGCACCATCTCCAATGCAGCAATATATATGTATATACATATCAATCTCTGTTTTATGGCAGGCTATTTCTGAATTTACAGGAGAACAAGCCACCATATGCAGGAGACAAAACGCAGTGCACCTTCACACAGCACGCAGGCACACCGTGTATATACGAGCTTCACGCAGGTAGTCTCCCACTGCACAATCTCTCCACGTGGCCAGCGGTCTCTCCAGGCAGGTCGCAGCATATACACAGTACTGAAGACATGCAGTACTCCACGCCAGAGAAAGGAATGATGCCAATGTTGCGTGGGCAATCAAGAAAAGACTATAATCTGGTGAAATTTGTTCAAAATATTGCAGATCAAAAATGGGTCTCTATGCAGAAAAAATTAGGGTTTCTTCATAGTAATACCAGAGGAGAGAGATGCACTCCTGGAGGGCAGACTGCAACACAAAAGGAAATGGACTGCAGGTGGACACTCAATCTCATAAACGTTCTCAACGCATTTACAGCGAGGCAGCACAAAGCTTCAAGAGGTCGCAGTTCAAGAGGTCGCAGCGTGGAATAATTAGGGTAAAAGAACCTATGCAGAATTCTTTTGTATTTTAATGGCGGACGTTAGGTATACCACGAGTTAGGGTTAGGTATTCACCTAACGTATGAGCAGAAAACACACATAATGAACGCGCAGGGGCAGACTGACTGAGCAGGCTGGCAGCAAGCACACAGAAAGGCATGCAGGCAAGAGTTATGAACTTGGCTCTGATACCACTTGTTGGTAATAACTCCCGATTCGATATATATTTCCAATGCAAATGCTTGTATTTATACAAAGTACATGGCAGTTGGGTTTCACCTTCCGCTCAGCCTGTTTGGCTTCCTATCTAATCAAATTCCTATTAATTATTTATTTACAATAATCCCGAAGGATTATTCTAACACTCATGTTAAAAAACAAAAGGAGAATAAGGTTCATGAAATGTCTAAGCTTATTAAAAAAAATTCTTCAAAGATTTCTAAGTTGGAGATGGAAAACAAAAATCATAACATGCCAAATCAAGACAATGACAATCAGAATCCTAGTCAATTTAGAAGGTCATTCAATCCCATATTTTTTCTTAGAGATAGGAGGAATAACGAGGATCAAAAGGTACAAACTCCTTTTTAAAATAACATGGTGGAAGATGATGAATCAAATGAAATAGATGAATTTGATATTGAAGAGTTGGATCCAAATATTAATCAGCTGGATGATAATATTACTTCCAATTTCTTAACTAAGTTTCATTATCATTATGTCAAAGTTTCTATTTATGATGAGAAAGATGGTTTTGAGTAGGTTTCATACATCCCAGATGTTTGTCAAGAATCTCCACAAAAATATTATGGCTTTGGATTGGGAATTAAACAAGTGCCACAAGACAAGCAAAGAGGAACAAATATTCCTGCCAAGCAAGGGTTAGCTCTTGAAAAGAAACATAATGAGCGGGGAAGTAAAGAAAAATCTACAGATAGGGAAGAGGTAGGTAAAATTTCTTCTGGATTCAATCTGGAATATGAAATTAGGAAGATTAAAATTCCTATTCCATTGACTGAACTCATAAAAAATCGTTCATATAGAGAACCTACCCTTAAGTTTATGAATCCTTCAACCAATTATGTCTCTTCAGATGTTGTAAATTTACAGGATGAAAATCCAACAATCATTTTTTCCCTAAATCATTCGATAATCCAACTGACAAGTTATATTTTCCTCCCCCATTTTATATAACTCTCATAGTTCATGATCAGATGCTACATAATTGTCTTTTAGATTCTGGTGCTTCGCACAATCTTATGTGTAAGGAAATTATGGAATATTTAGGGCTAAGTGTCACCAGGCCTTACCATGATTTACATGCTTTTGATTCCAGAGTAGTTAAATGTCTTGGGGTTATTAAAGACCTTGTTGTCAATCGTACAAAATTACCAATGAAAAGTGTGCTCATGGATGTTGTTATAACTAATATTGCACCCAAATTTGGTATGTTATTGTCAATATCATGGGAAAAAAGGGTAGGTGGAACTTTGCAGATGGATATTTCTAATGCGATGATTCTGGTGTTTGGAGGAGAGTACATAAGACTTTATAGGGAGGTACAAGTTGTTTATTTGGTAAGTGATAATCAAAATCCCACGAATCATCCTATATATGCAATTCAAGAAGACATGGGTTCTTGTGTTTTACATCTAAATGATAATACCCCATGTGTTTTAGAAGTTGAAAAAGAACAATCAGTTCAACATAAAATAAAAATTCAGGATTCTTTATGGCAAGTTTATTTCGATGGTTCATCATGTAAAGAGGGAGCAAGAGAAGGTATTGTACTCATTTATCCAGGAGGTAAGATTATTTATTTGATGTATAAATTGGAATTTCAAACAACAAATAATAATGATGAATATGAGGCATTAATACTTGGTCTAAGGGTTGCAAAAGATTTAAATATTCAACAATTGGTTGTTTTTGGCGACTCTGAGTTAGTGGTTCAATAGGTTAAGAATGTTTATAAGGTAAAACAATAGTTGTTAAAATTCTACATGAATGAAGTATGAGATCTTATGGATAATTTGTTCTTATCATTTAATATATCTTTGTCCCAAGAGATCATAATCAAACAACAAACTCTTTGGCATTAGCAACAACCTACTTTAAAATTCCAAAACAAACTCATCTCATTTATCCAATTGAAGTTAGACATAGATCTTCAATTCCGGGTAATATCAAACATTGGAGGGTACTTCATGATGATCAAGAGATTAAGGAATTCTTGGAATTGACAGGTGAATTTTCTACCTCATTAATTGACCAGGATGAAGATGTTGAAATAGATGAAAATGCTTCTTATTTTAAAAATTCAAATGGAAGTCGCGATATGATTAAATTGAAGGGAAATTTCATTTCCAAAGGTCTTGTCCCTTTGGAGAGATTGTTTTCTAATAGAGATACCTTATTGAATCCTACTTTGCAATCATTAGAAGAGAATGTTTTGAGCTGTAATATTGGAACTGCATATGACCCGAAGCTAATTGTCTAAAGCACTTTCAAATGAATAGAGGAGGAGATATATTAAGTTGATGAAATAATTTACAGATATCTTTGCTTGGTCCTATGAATATATGAAGACGCATGACACTGATATAATTCAGCACAAGATTCCATTGAAATAGATGGAAATGCTTCTTATTTTAAAAATTCAATTGGAAGTCATGATATAATTGAATTGAAGGGAAATTTCAATCCCAAAGGTCTTGTCCCTTTGGAGAGATTGTTTTCTAATAATGGTACCTTATTGGAGCCTACTTTGCAATCATCTAAAGAGAATGTTTTGAGCTGTAATATTGGAACTGCATATGACCCCAAGCTAATTGTCTAAAGCACTTTCAGATGAACAGAGAAGAAGATATATTAAGCTGATGAAATATATCTTACAGATATATTTTCTTGGTCCTATGAATATTTGAATATGTATGACACTGATATAATTCAACATAAGATTCCATTGAATCCAAATACAAATCCTTTTAGATAGAAGTTAAGACGTATGAATCCGATGTTGTTACCAGTCATTGAAAAAGAGCTAAAAAAGCTATTAGATGAAAAAATTATAGTACCTCTTGGATATTATTCTTGGGTAGAAAACTTGGTGCTTGTACGTAAGAAGAATGGGGAAATAAGGCTTTGTGTATACTTTCGTAATCTATATAGATCCTCCCTCAAAGACAACTATCCATTTCCCAAAATTGATCAAATTTTACAAAGAGTAGTTGGTTCTCATAGAATATCAATGATTGATGGATTCTCTAGGTACAATTAGATTGTTGTACAACCCAAAGATAAATAAAAAAACAACCTTTACAACTCCTTGGGGTACATTTATGTACTACAAAATTCCCTTTGGACTCATGAATGTTGGTGCCAGATTTCAAAGGGCTATGGATATAGCCTTTGTTGGTGAGAAAAAACAAGTTTGTGATTATTTAGCTGCATGATATTACAATATTTTACAAATATGATGATGAACACCTAAAGCATATGAGACAAATGTTTCTTAAATGCAAAAAAAATGGATTGTCTTTGAATCCAAAGAAACCTAATTTCTCTATGACAAAAGGTAAGATTCCAGGTCATATAGTTTCTGTTGAAGGAATTAAGATAGATCATGAACATGTCAAGGCCATCTTGAAAATTACTATTCCTAGAAATAAGAAGGAGATTCAGTCGTTTGTTGGAAAAATAAAAATTTTAAGGTGGCTCATCCCTAATTTTGCAGAAATTGTTAAGTAGTTTACAAGGATGCTTAAAAGGGACAAAGAAGTAAAATGGTTAGCTGAAGCTAAATTACCATTTGAAAGGATAAACCAAGCTCTTAGGGAAGCACTAGTGCTGGTAAGTCTAGGTTTTACTAAAAAAATTTGATCTTTTCTTTTTTCCTCGGAAGACACTATAACTGCAATATTATTGCAAAAGAATTCTGAAAATTTAGAACAACCTATGTCATTCTTTAGTAAAACATTAAGATATTCAGAGCTTAAGTATAGCATAATGGATAAACATGTATATGCATTGGCTAAAGCTCTGAAGTTCTTTAGGATCTACATTTTGCATTAAAAAATCATAGCTTTACATGCCTAGTGTAGCAATCAAAGAAATTTTGGTTCAGCTTGACAAAGAAGGGAAAATAGGACGTTAGATAGCCAGGATCATGGAATAAGATGTTGAAATCAAACCCACAAAATTGGTGAAAGGACAAGGTTTCGCTAGACTTCTTGTAGATTCAAATTGTCAATCTTTGGGTCTTGATTTGATAGCATATCGGTGAAAAGTAAAATGTTTCAACATTATGCATCTAAAGTACATTAAGTGATAAACTTAAGAAACAAACAAAGCGTGGAACCTAGAATCCTTTCCAGAAGGTTAAGGTCACGCCACATGTAATGCAACATACAAAATTTTGCAAGGTTGACATGTTGAGTCAATGGTGTAATTGAAATTGTGACATTGAGTTTTAAATTAAAAGATATGTTTTTATTCAGGAGCTTATTTTCCAATTAAAAGATAATAATAGACTCATTTACCCATGTTTTATATCCTACTAACAGTGACACGAACACCTAAAAAGTAACATGTACCAACATTATGCATCTAAAGTACATTAAGTGATAAACTTAGGAAACAAACAAAAAGCAGAACCTAGAATCATTTCCAAAGGTTAATGTCATGCAACATTTAATGCAACATATTGATTTTTTCAAGGTTAACATGTTGTGTTGATGGTGTAATTGAAATTCTGACATTATTCCAAAGGACTTGAGTTATGCCATTTGTAGAGGCAATTCATTAAAAAAACACATTGCAATCGATATTGTGCTATAATATTCTCTCCTTTTTTTTGTCAAAAGAAGTTTAATAATGTTGTTTTTCCAAGGCATGGATCATTTTGGATTCCTCAACTATTGTTGCACATGAAGTGGATTTGTCTATATTATTCCTCAACTATATGAAGCAAATATTTCATGGAAGTGGAGTTGTCTATGTATTATCCATGATGCACTTTGATGAGAATTTGATAAAATACATTTCTTTCGTTTTGCTTCATTCATAACAAAAAGCATTTAGTTTTATAATATAGGTAATTCCTTTATTTTAATTTTATAAAAATAAAATAATGTAAACTTATATAATTTGAAATAGTAATTTGAATATATAAAAAACCTTATGGCAAAAACTATTCACAATGTGTTTTTGTGGAGGAGGGTCAAATTTGTACCAACCAAATCATGGTTCCTACTTTCTTCTTTGGGCCATTCACTTTCCCTTTGCTATAAATTGATAATAAAAGTAAAAGCAATTATTTCAACCAATTACTAAGACTAAATGAATAATAAAATGTTAGTAAGTTTTAACATATATCAAATAAATTATTTTCAAAAAAATGTGAATAGATACGTGAAATGTTTTTAGCAACATGACCTATAAATTGTAACTTGGAAGTGTACAAAGTAAGATTGGGAGCCTCCCACAACAAAACCATGTTTCCAATCCTTTGTCCAGTCATAAATGTTAACACAACTCAATATCAAAATAAGAAAAACAATTTCATGTTCACAAATGTTAACCCAAGTCAATATCAAAATAACAAAAACAATTTCATGTTTAAGAAAAAACATAGAATAGTTTCATTGAAAATTGTTTTTAGATTATTATCAAATTTATAAAAAAATTGAAAATAATATCTTACCAAAATTAGTAGCTCCAAGTTTGTGGTAGCTATATGAGAGCAGTTTCAAACTATATAGAAAAATGGGTATCTAAATTCAACAGGTGCTTCTAACTCTCGAGGCCCATAACCGAAAAGCAAGTGTGTCTGAAATTCCATAGGTGATCATGCTCGGTAAATTCGGTAGGTGATAAATTGTTGATGCTTGATGGGTGTCTGAGTTAATTCCTTCATTAACATAGCTTAAAACCAACGACTTCTTCTAAAATGGCACCCAACTCTCTCTAGGAGTTGCACTTTAATACTTGAAAATTGACTTATCCTCTAAAGGAAGGGCACAACCCTGTATTGGGACAATACTAGGTCAATATAAGAAATACATAAGAAATGGAATGAAAGCAAAGCCATCCCCATTGAAAGCAAACTCACCTACCTACTCTTCAATCAAAAGGGAAAGTTTCAATCAAGTGGGAAAGTTTCAAACTTCGTTATTACATATATAATAATAACCACCAATTGCGGGACACTTATCTAGGCACACAAATATCTTAACAAGATTATCAATAAAAATTAACAACGATTTGAAAAATAATTAACCGTAAAAGATACGTCCTAGTAAATTGTTTGTGAGTTCTTTGAGATTGTTTATTAAAAAATTTAATAGTATTTTGACGATTAAAATGCCTCATGGCAGGCATATGCCCATCAAATTCCAGCCCTGCTTATGAGTATGCCCACTTTGGATTACGCGGGTTCAAAAAAGATTGAAAAATACTTTGAAAAAACATTTTAAACCTAACATAAGTCTGGTTGAAAGGGCATTCATACCCGTGGTTGAATCTATGTAGAGTTTGATCAAATCTTAGGATTTAGGTCTATCAACATCTAATATAATTTTGGAATGGGATGATTTTCAATAGATTCATGGATTGGATTATAAAAAATATGAATTTCAAATGCCAAGTTTAACTAAAGAGATTGATCGAGGATGTTTGCTTCTCTGTATGTTAAATATGTTGAATTTTTGTAGGAGAGAAATAGGGGAAAACAATAACTCAAAAGTTGGAATCATTTTAGATAAATATTTATGAGACACCTTTAAGAAAGATTGTTGATAACTCAAAGCTCAAAATATTGACAAATGTTTCAATTCTTCTTAAGACATGGGACACAAATACGATTTAATGATGCCAAAATAATTCCAAAGCCTTTATATACAAGGTGTTTCCGCTTAATTTTTTTTTAGGGGTATGAAGAGACAACATGAACAAAACAACTTAAGCTTAGAAATGGAATTGGTCCCTTCAATTGTATAAAAAAGCATGGACAACAAGGTTTGCTAAAGCCTCCACTAAGATGAAACCACCCATTTGAGTGAAAAGATGTGAAGAATAAAAATGGGAAAAAGGCAACCATCTGAATGCTCTAAATCCTCAAATGTGAACATTCTAAATCTCCAACTATAAACATTCTAGATATCCAACTAAGAAAAGCATCGTGAAGCATATATCTAGAAAGCATAAACTAGTGGCTTATTGAGATTCGAGCTCATGTTTATTTGTTGCAATTTATCAATATCCATGGTTTTTTAAAATGTTTTTAAAAGCATTGTACATTTTACCAATATTAATATTTTTAATAAATTTAAACATTACAACCAAATATTTATATATATTATACATTAACAAATAAATAGCCATCGTGTGTTTTGAATAAATAAAATCTAAATTTAAATTTAAATTTGAATTATATATATATAAAATTAAGCTAATGTAGATCCATTTTAATCTTATATTGTAAATCTATTTTAATTTCATATTATTAAACATTTTTAAAAAAATCAAATAAACAAACTACAAACTACTTAAAAATAAGATTATATTAATTTTATTTTTTAATAAAATTATACTATATTAAAATATATTTTTGTTAAGATGATTTAAAAATAAAAATTATATTAATTTTATTTTTTTATTAATCGTGTTATAATATTTTTTATAATATAAATTTATTTTAATCTCATATTATAAATCTAATTTAATCTCGTAATATAAATAAAGTAAAAAAACAAAACACAAACTTCTATATACTTCAAAGATAAGATTATACTAATTTTTTTTTTTTATTCTTGTTATGATAATTTTTTTAATAATGTTATCTATTTTAATTCCATATTTTTATATTATTTTCGTTAGGATGATTTTTTTAATAATGTAAATCTATTTTAATCTCATATTAATAAATATAAAGAATATAAAAAAACAAAACACAAACTCTTATATTATATTAATTTTATTTTTTTATTATTTTTTTTATAATGATATTTTTAATAGTTTAGTTGACTTTGGAAAGTATATAAGGTTTTGTTCTACTTTTAATAATTTTGTAAAATAGCAAAATAAACACCATACATATAAATGTTAATATCTACTCCATGCTTAATTTTTTCCAGCACAAGTTTTGCTGACCTTATGTTTTCTTCAATTTAAGTGTATAAATAAAAATATCTAAAACCATATAATTGTTTCAATAGAATAGTAAGTCAGGTATCCCTCGGGTGGGATTGCTAAAGAGGCTTATGAAGCTATTGTTTCAGCACGTGGATGAGGAGCCAAGGAGGTGGTATTATCATTTGTGGAACTAGAAGGCTCTAATGATTTTTTCTTTTTATGTGGTTGTGTTTGGAGAATGACATATTAGCATGGGATAACATATTAAGAGAGGTTTTTTTTGCCCAAATTGTTGTCTTATGCATGGGTGAAAAGGAGAATGTTTGACATCTTTTTAGCATATGTTATTTTTTTAGATTGTATGGAAGTGTATTCAACATGAGGTGGGAATTTCTTTCAGCTACGAGTAACATGATCTTGAATCAAATGCAAAGGTTTGGTGTTTGAGATTTTCTCATTGGAAGACTTTACCATTTTTTTGTTTTGTGGGGCATTTGGAATGCATGAGTGAAAAGAAGAAGGTTTGACATCTTTTTAGCATATGTTATTTTTTATATATTGTGTGGAAGTGTATTCAACATGAGGTGGGAGTTTCTTTTAGCTACGAGCAACATGATCTTAAATCAAATGCAAAGGCTTGGTGCTTGAGATTTCCTCATTGGAAGACTCTGCCATTTTTTGTTTTGTGGGGCATTTGGAAAGCCCATCATACAATTATTTTTGAGAATATGAGATGGTCACCATGAAAAGTTGTCCTGTCTATTATGAGAATGTTTAATAAGTACATTAAGTTGGGTTGGAATAGTAGGGTCAAGAAGTTGCAAGATTGTGAAGATCACATGCCATGTGTATTTTTTTACGGATCATAAAAAAATGAAGCCCGTGGTGCAGGTATGTTACTAAAGATCATGAAATATCACTTTTATTGGTTAAAGTTAGGATGTGGGTCAGGGACTAACACGAGAGACGAATTACTGGATCTATGGGGGTTATTAAAATTCACTGATTTGGAACAGGTTATATGCATTAAGTTATATGGAGATTCAAAGACAATCATAGATTGGGTGACTAGAAATGCAGACATATAGGTCCTGCTACTAGAACACTAGGGAAAAGATGTTAAATTACTTATTGAGAAGTTTGTTAGTTTTTTAATTAAACATGTTTTCAAAAATTACAACTGCGAGGAAGATGTCTTATCTAAATTAGCACTGGGACTAATGGAAGGACTTCTCCAGTTCAAGGAATATAAGGATGACAGACTTTGTAATGAAGGATCCATACAACTATATTAAGTTTATCTATGATGACACTAATTCCATGAAATGTAATATTGACAAAAGATATAGCCGTAGCCTTGCTATTTTTGTAGAAAGTATTTTTTTGTACATAAGGGTGAATCTAGATTAGAAAGAGATGAACAAATAGAAATTGTTGAATAGTTATCATGCATCAGATGTACAACTTTGATTCTTTTACTTTGACTAGCAAGTTGTGCTTTTTTTCTCTTTGAAAAAACATTGTTCCATTTTTAACTATGCAAAGTTTCTTTATTATTATTCTTTATATTGATTGAAAAATTAACAAATTGATTATTTTAAAATTATTTATCTTGGTGAGTGACTATTGATGATACGGTGTATTATTAAGGCACTTCTTGTGATGTCATGGGTTCAAACTTTGAACAAGCCCTATGTGTCGCATGTGGATAATCATTGATAAGCCTAGAGGTATAGTGGAAGTGGAGCGGAATCGACTATGTGTTATATGAGTACGAGTCTAGTCCCAGTTGCCATTTTCCCTGGTTACAAAATAAAAAGAGTTAAACTTTTGAGAACAAAATTTTCAATAATAAAATGATACTCTAACTTTGATCAAAATTCCTACTAAATTTAAATACAATTTTTGCAAAAAGATAAAAATAAAAGTTTTTTATTATTATTATTCGTAAAAAAACCTCCAAACTACCAAACAAGCTTTGTTCATTGCACCACCTAAAAACAAAACTCATAAATTAAAACCAACCTTAATGTTAGACCAAACATACTCAACAAAAATAAAATGCAACCCAAATCATAAAAAAACCTTAGCCTTAAAGAATGATATCTTCCCACCCCACAAAACTTCAAACCTAAAATTTTATTATTATTTTTGTTAGGATGATATTTTATTATTATTTTTGTTAAGATGATTTTTTTTAATAATGTTGATCTATTTTAATTTTATAACATAAGTAAAAATAAGATTATATTAATTTTATTTTTTTATTATTCTGGTTATGATGATATTTTTTATAGTGCAGATTTATTTTAATCTCATTTGGTATTATTAAACATAAATAATGTAAAAAAATAAAACACAAACTTCTATATACTTCAAAGATAAGATTGCACTAATTTTATTTTATTATTATACCTGTCGTCTCCAGGATATATAGTGATCGATTGGTCGCCAAATTCCATTGACCAATATTTGTTCAGAAAAATTAAACCAATGTTTATTAAAGTTTTTTAAATTCGTATTATTAAAATGAATTTGCTAAATATCAAAAATATTTTTAAAGTTTTTCAAAATTAAATAACTGTTTTTCTGATTGGTGTAGAGCAGAGATTTGACAATTTTTCCCTGGTGTGCAATGTAATAATTGAATTATAAAAATGAATTAAAAATATAAAATTGAGGAAAAAATAAAAAACTTGCCACGTATAGTCTGACCACCGTCATTCATTTCTTTCATTTAATTATAGCTAAGGTATTATTAAGGACGGTCCTCCTCGGGTATACGTCGTCTGTCGACGGCCTATGAGAAGCCGCCCTTGTCACAAAGAAATTTAATGCTAGTTGTGTCTTCCAAAGTTATGTGGCAGCAAGCACAGAGGATAATTCAATGCTACTTGTGTCGTTTTCCAACCTTACGTGGCAGCAAGCACATTGGATAATTCAATGTTATTTATGTCTTTTC